>PNEQ01132101.1:0-30343 GCA_003012365.1 Medauroidea extradentata
CTATTATTAAGCTTTTTGTTTCATACTTTTTTCAAGAACCATTTAACTGTGTTGATGAAAAGTATTTTTAAGTAATCTGCAAACCGTATAGTAGAGCCAGTTTTTATAGTCATTAATGTGTTTGTATGTCACAAACAATAAGGTTCCTAGAACTGAGCGTTGACGTATTCCAATCTTAATTGTGCGAATTTTTTAATAATAGTGGTTTATGTATACGTTACTGTAGTCTGTATCTGAAGTTACTTGTTTATTGTTATTCTAAGAAAATCAACAACGTTTACTGGCTATTCCTCTTATGTAATAAAGTTTTATTTATAGTACAAGTATATAGGTACCGGTGGTCATTTACAGAATGAAAAACTTTATAAAATGAACTAAATGTACCTGTTTAGTGTTATTGTCATAAAATTCAAGCACCAGGTTAATAAAATTTAGTACAGCTTGTTTTATAGATATGCCTCTATGAAACCATACAGACATGTTATTATAGTTTTATTTTTGGCTCCGAATTGTATTACTTTTCGGGCTATGACCTTTACTAGTATATTAGAAAAGAATATGACTAGAAATTTTCAATGACAGTTGTCTAGCTGAGTTTTATCACACATTTTATATACTGGAACAATTTAGGAAAATCTAAATCTGTCTATGAATATGACTTTATAAAGAAGCATATTGAATATAATTTCTAGGCGAGTTTTAATATGTGTAGACGGTTTTACTGGAATCATTGAAACCTCATCAATCCGTCATGAGTTGTGATTTTTAGAGTTTATATCCTCTTCTGAGATAAGTTTAAAACTGTTGAGTATGTAGACGTTAACCATAGATAAATGGGACTATGTTCGATGTCCTGTAAAAGTTATAGCATCCGGTGACAATATACGTGGTATTTCATGTAAGTAATCGTTAAACACATCTGCAACCTCTTCCCTATAAATTGGGTGTTCATAATTTAATTTTAAATTGATGATTATATACGTAGTTTTTGTTTCATAAGAGGTGCTCCTTACTTTTATTCTAATACTGTTTTTTTTTTGCTACATATACTAGTTTATAACATTACTTTTAATATTTTCTATGATGTATTTTGACATTCGGATAGTTTTTAGTTTTTAGTATTTCAAATAAACATTTTAGTATACCTTTTGTTTTGCCATACGTTTTATTTTGGTATTAATGTGGAGTTTTACCTTTTTCGAAAGGGATACCTCATTAAAATGAAACAGAAACTCCAGTCTTATGTTCCTTAAATCAACGTATCAGTTAAGGCGCCAACCACTGTATGCAATAATTTTAGGAACATTTAAAAAATTAAACAAATAAATATTACGAAGAAGTAGTAAGGGGGTGTCACTCATTTTTCGAATTGAGGCGAGTTCTGATGTTATAACAATGAACGCTAAACTAGGTCGCATGATTTTTTAATTTTGTATTTTCAATGTTTTATAAAAGTCAATCACTAAAAATAATTTCCAAGTTTAAAAATTATTTGTCGACACCTATGTAGCGTGTAAAAGTCATGTTTGTTTTGCAACAAAATATTTTGTCTAAAATAAATAAGGGTATATGTGTGATTAGCTAAATGAAGAGAATTTGAAGAAAGTTCTATACTGTAATGTTGTAGCATTAAGAAAGTAAAATTAGTGATTTCGTTATATTATTGTGCATTATGTGAAATAATTTCGTTGTTTACTTAACTGATTTATTAATCGAAAATAAAATAAGACAATATATATATATATATATACCTTATGGCAATAATTTGACAAATATTCTGTGAAGTAATTTATTATGTGTCAATGTATACGCCTAGAAAATTAACATTTTACAAGAACAATTTGTCTTCAGCAGGATGCCAAAATTCTTTCAGTCCTAAAGCGTTACTTATAGGTTTTAGTTATCAGATGTGCCGAATTCCGAAAAGCTCGGGTATATCAAGTTTAATTATTTTTACAAATATATTAAATTTGTATTTTGAATGATAATTTGTTTTTATGATATAGTGTAGTGTTATGTTTTCACAACAAGTACTATAGCGATGATGTAATTTAACTAATATAATGTGAAAGTAGTGCAGATTTCTGAACCATCATGATGACAGACTTATAAATATGTTTTATTTGAAGTCTCAGTGGAAAGTAATAGTATTCTTTAAATAAATCTTGATATTTAGAAATATGGTAAGGGTGGGCGAATAAAGCCCACTTACGAAACAATGGCTAATAACTATTTAGATATTGATGATATACAAAAATGTCTAACAGAGGAAATGGTTGTTTATTTGTCTCCTGCACAAATATTGTATAAACTTGCCGATATCAAAAAGTTCTGGTAACTTAATAAATAAAAACACCAAAATATGTAACTGGGGAATATTACCTGCGGCAGCATATAATAAAGCCCATGTTAAAAATATGATAACTTATCCAAAAAATAGCCGGAAAATTCTAAATTCTCCACATTAAAAATACAAAAAGGTAACAGAATGATCAAAATTTAATTTCTTACATATACAATTAAAAATAAATTTTAATTAAACTTATTTTATTGCAATTTTTTAAATTAGACTATTGGTAGAAACTACGGATTCAGTGCACTAACGCAGATTTGTTTAAAGTTTTAACATACTAATTGTAACAAATATATTCTTATTGTATAGGACTGCTTTAACTGTTTCATTAAAAAAATTAAAAAACAATGACAAAAAAAAACAAGTAACATTTCTAATGAATGAGGAATAAGTCATAGCCTATAAATCCATTACATACTTCGTCAGAAATAGTAAAATAAAAAACGAAGCAAATACAATTCCGATTGTTTCAGATTTTTCACACTTACTATGTGTCTCTAAAACTAACTTTAACTGCCTAGTCATTGATAACCAAATGTCAAAACTGTTAGTGCCATTAACTATCGTATCCAATTGTTAAAACTATCAACCGAAACTAAAAATAAGAGAACCACAATCAATCATGTTAAAGCTTAATGTAAGATGGTGACAATAAACCACATTAGTAACTCATTACGTTTAGGACATCGCCGTCAGCTGTAAGTCCAGCACATTTCTCGTGGATCCAGGTATTGCTTGATTGTCATGCCCTCATATCCGCAACAAAATATTGGCAAACACCGCACAACCATGGCTCTTCACTGTCTTTCGAGGTGGTTGATTGAACCATGCAGTGGATTGGACAGATTATTGTCCAATGAGATTTCTGTTCAGGGTTTCAGCTCTGTAGTTAATTACCTTCTTGCGGAGGATTGTGTGACGCTTACGTCTGATGTCTGAGTACTTGAAATGGTGACTTCAGAAGATTTGCCAATCTTTGAAAGAGTGGCGTGTTATCATCTGACTCTTCTCGGCGTGTTAAAAGAATGCCATGCGTAATATACACAGCCACAGTTTCTTAAAATTCTATTGAGTCATGGAAAAAACGGCCATATTATAACGGGCTGTTAAAATAATTTTCTGGGGACTAAAGAAAACCTGGTCATAGTAACTAATATAATTTTTTAAATCGTTCTTTTTATACGAAAATAAATACAACAAGGACAACATGGCGGTTAACAGCCCCCGAGTGATTCTTGGTATTTAAATTAAAACAATTGAAACGTAATGTTCTTAAAATTCCATGGCAGGTAATAAGGTCCACTAAAACACAAGCGTGCCTTATTGCCTGTTAGCGTGACGTTTTTATTTTATATGCTATGAATTAGAGGAATAACATAAAAATGAATTTTATGGCAGGGCTGTGTTGTTAATTAAGTATAAATTGACATCATATTTCCCGTATATGTTTTTGAAGTGCATAACTTGAAAGGCAGAGGTTCTTTAGAGGGAGGAGAAAAGTTATAAAATCAAGGTAACACTCACCTCCGTATTCTTCCACACACGCCCTACAGAAAAAAATTGCGACCACGAATTTGAAACTACTGTCGTTACATAACATCACTAGCAGCTTTGTGGCTATGCTGCTAGCGAAGAGGTTCGCTGGCGGTTAACATTTTAAACAGCAACAGGGTCTTATTACCTGGTGAGCCTTATTACTGCCTACCACTTTAAATTACAAATGCTAAATAAAAGATTTCTTTGAGATTGGTGAAGAAAATATGAATATCTTATCAAGTTTCAAGGAATAGAGTCGGTGACTGCTACAAGTTGAATAGTTCCTTAAACACAACAGATCGTATCAACCGCAAAAAATATATTTTTAATGATCTTCCTAGATTAAAAAAAAATATATATTGGTTCTTTAAAATAATCAGGTGTTTCTTTTACTGGAAGAATGTTGCGGAATATTATAAATTATACCGTAACTAAACTTGTTTGTATTCTCTGTATAAGCAGAACAATAATTCCTAAAAAATATATTTTTGATCCAATGTGCTATGAATAATTTACTAATTGTGTTAACGTGTTGAATAAATAAAGTTAATCCCCTGACATTATATTTGATAATCCATAAAAAACGTTTTTTAAAGCAAATCACAATAATATATTTTCTAACTATAACTGAATATGCTATATGAACCGAGAGTCATGGTAAAAAAATACGCCTTTTTTTAAACTTCGCCTTGAGATCGCCAAGTTAGCATTCCAATTTTCAAATAAGTCTGTGTATGTTTGGTTTGAAATATGCGAATTTGAACTCGTTTCACAGCGTGAGCTGCCCCGTAGTTTGTTGGGAAGTATGACAGAACGTTAATAAAGAACACATTACAATCAAGTGTTTGACACGAGGCTAAAGCTGCTTTTAATGCTGAGAGAAGTGAGCTAGTACTGAAAGGCTGTCAACATTTTTTCATGGTGGCATGTCATGTCCCGCGTTCATAATATTTTCTGACACGTTACACATTTTCTGATTTTTCAACGAATATCCGAGCAAAATCTGACAGCAAACATTTCTTTGAAATAAAATTTCACGCCTTTCTTTATCTTAGGTTGCCAAACCCCAATAAAAATTCACTTTTAAATTTTAGTGCATAAATGGACGAAGAAAATCTTTTTAATAAGCATATTTGTAATTTTAGAGTAATCCTCGATGAACCCTAGAAACAATCTTCCCCAATGTTATATCTCCCAAATTAAAATCACTTTTATTAAGCGGAACACTGCTGTTAGGCTTATGAAAATATGTCCTTGCGTCACTTACTTGTGGAATTTAAAGTCCGTCACACTGAATTCAGAGTTCAAAGTTATTTTTAAAGAACCTTTCAAATAACGTGCTATTCTATGTTCGATATACTCATTACGTACGATAATATTGAATTAATTTTGGCAGATGGAAAATATAATATATAGGCCTATAATATACATTACATCGTTCGAAAGGATTCATGTACTAGAAGAATCAAAGAAGCAAGCATTCAAATTCTAACAAAAACTGTTCAGTGTAGACTAGATGAAAGAACAAACCACATATGAACTTGGAAAACAACTGAAATGCCGTAATTTTTTTTTTTTGTTAATCTGAAGTAGTTAAATTGGTGAATAGGTGATTTGACACGTTGTTGGATATTTTAGTATAAAAATTAACTACTAATGTAGTTACACTCAACTGTTAGAGAATGTCTCAAAATCAGTTTTTTTACACCCAGAATAGAACATCGTATAAGTACTTTTGTTTCATTTGTGATGTTAAACGGCTAAGTAACACTTGCTCGTAAGGCCCATGAAAGTGGTTCATATTACCATACAATTACCATTGCAATAAACGTTCAAAGATCACAAAACTGAAGTTCTTATTACGTGTCCTAGGTAAGGTATAGGGCATTAAAGATAAAGTGAGTACTTTTCTTTTAAACACTACTTCAGATTACTTATAGTTTGCTGCCACTTTTGAATATAAACAAATCAACATTGTAACAATCAAAGCATGCAGATTGTATTGATTGTACTGCATTCAAAAGTAAACGTTTGAGTTCACAATAAATAATATTTTCTGTGCTTGGTCTAGACAAGTTGGTCTTCAAGAGTACGCACTTCATCGCGAACCACATAAGTGGGTTTTACGTCTCTTCAACAGCGAGGTCGTCAGAAATGGTGATACACGCCTTGACAGTACGATAAGAACTGGAAGAGAAATCTGCCACGACGAACGAACCCAGAAATCGCATAGAGCGATTTTGGAAAACCCCTGAAAACGGAAATCAGGTTGGCCGGAACCGTAACTCGAACTCATGTCCTCCAAATGTAGTCCAGCGTGTTACCGCTGTACCACCTAGCCCAGTGCTAGTACTGGATTCAAGTTTTCTCTCAACGAAATTAATAAAAGACGAATGATTATCGAAACGAGCATGTTCGTTATTAATTTTATAACATTTTCTTGGAATGGAAATTCAGTATGAATCAAACTGTTTTGTACCTACTACATTGCAACACTTTGTCGTCCTAGACAACCAAGAACCAGACAAAAAAAAAGACTGAAACGAGCTGAGTTTGGTTATAACCAACATATACACAAATAAAGAAATAACGTAAAAAATCCCATAGAGAATTATGCAAAACACATAAATATATAAATATAAAAAAACTAAAAAACACAAAGAAAAATGGAAATATATCAAGGACAGGATAGTTGAGGCAGCAGAGACAATTACTGAGAAATGTTACACACACACAACCAGGTTAACAGCTACGACGTCAAAGGCATGATACTAGTCACAGAAGAACATAGTAGTAATCTTTGGACGAGGTTGTCGAGAAGTTTCTGGAGCTGACATCTGCTCATGTCTTCAGCTAGACTACAAGAGTGAAAACTACAAAGAATATTTGGTAGCATATACGGAGTAACTCACCAGGTTACCTACCCATGTCGCACACATGACTTGGTCCTTAAGAAAGAAAGTAAAATGCTAGAGGGGTCATATTCCTAGTATTTTCAGAGTAATTCTAAACGTTTTGAACGTGGCAAATAAGCTGCAGAAGTTAAGAAGTGACATCAGACCGTATTTATTGTACTCGATCATCAACAGTACCTGATCAACCAAGAAGTTCGAGAATATTATACCAAATTGTTTATTATGTTCCCAGTGAAATGTTCTCCGTCGACACACTAGACGTATTAGTACAATCTACGATTTTCATTTAACCTTGAACTCGCACATATACGAAAGTTTTTCTCGAAATATTGTGAGGAATAAGCCTGGTGCGGCGGTACCTCCCCTTGAATCACTCTGTAAAGTCTGTACCTTCTCAGACTATAATAGTCTTATACTAGTCAAGTTTTGGATTTATGGGTGGCCATTATATCATGTAGTAGCTACAGTAACACGGAACAGCAAAAATACCACTAACAAACAGAATTGAACATTGTGTGATAATTTTATTAATGCTAACAAAATGTCCTTGTCCAGTCAATGCGAAGTACACCTTGTCATTTAAGTAAGAGTGTATGTACTCACTCTAAGCACTTAATTTATGAAGGTGGCCCTGCTAATCATGGTATTTTGTAACATAAATACAGTCAGTCATTAATATTATAATTATAGAAAAGTTATAAATGTCGAAACAAAGCAAGTATTTGGGAATTTCAATTCTCTCTCTCTCTCTCTCTCTCTCTCTCTCTCTCACACACACACACCCACACCTACACCTACACACATACACACACACACACACACACACATATATATATATATATATATATATATATATATATATATATATATATATATATATATATATAGGGCTATACGAATTGAAAATCAAGAAGTCCATCAAATACACTTTGATACGATGTGTTGAAGATGCATTTATATTTGGGTTATAGTAGTTATACATACGACAGTATTGCTATTTGCACAGGTTACGTAAGGAGCGTAGCCTAAGTAAAGAGCTACGCAAGAGAATAACCAATGCACTATACACCAATATCCGACCGTTGATACAATTTTGTCGAAACACTTGTTGTGTTTCCACATCAAGCTATCAGATAACAGTACACTATATTTCATGAATTTCAGATGTGCCACACTTTGCCAACACAACTATGAAGAGAAAAGTATTCCTTTCTTGGTGCATAACCAGTTCTCTTCGTCATTTTTCTTTGTACGACAGCAGTATGCACACAGATAAATGAGCAAATATTTATGTTAACAGAACTGAAATTGCATTAATTCAAAAATATTTACCAGAATATTCAACAGTTTCACTTCACGCTGCTCTCTTAATTTTCGAACACTTCTCTTTGTAATTCGCGTAGGTAACTCCAGGGTCTATTGTATTTTGAATAACTGTGAAGTTGCTTGAGACGTCATGGTTTACAGGTCACGAACGGTTACCGCTGTTGTAAAAAAATCACCGTCGGTTTGTGTAACCACGAGCAGGCCACAAAGTAAGTGCTTCATTCTGCTACGAGCTGTTCTCCACTACAGTTCATTTGTCACTGAGAACACGGCGGAGCTAAGTCACTAGGGAATATTAGGTTGAACGGGGTTAGTTCTTCTGGTGACTCTACGACCAGCTATCAATACACGCCACTTCAGACGTCAATGCCACTGAACAGCAAAGGTACTTTATACAACAACACTGGGGAAGGGGGAATGAAAATGGAAATTAATCGACCAGGCCTTCTACTAAGAAGCCACCCCAACATTCACCGTAAGTGATTTTGGAAAATCCCGGTACACCTTAATCAAGACTGCAAGCCCATGCATCAGGATAGTAGAAAGTTAAGGATGGTTTTTGCCAAAATAAGGATGGTACGACTAAAATCAGGATGCCTGGAGTGAAATTAGTACGGCTGACGATTTAAGTGATCCCAATTCCATGTAAACAAAAGAAGTTCCGGATTATTCATGCATGATTTTTTTTCTCGTTCTTCAATAATTTTCAAACGTACCAAAAATAATTCACTTTTCAAATAATTTGAAATCATACATTTGCCAATAAATTAATTTACGAGTTTTTTCTCAGCAATTTTTCTCGAAAATTATATCACAACTAAAATATTTTTTTGCCTGAGATCATATTATCTGATCAGGATGCACAACATGTTTGTAACGTAAATATAAGATGTCTATGTCGCTGTCGCGGCTAGAGCGCTCGCCTCCCACCAAGGCGATCCAGGTTCAGTTCCTGGCGGTGTCGGTTCCCGGATTTTGAAATATGGGAATCATGCGTGACGATGCCGCTGGTCGGCGGGTTTTCTCTTGGATCTCCCATTTCCCCTGCCCCTTCATTCCAGCGCTGCCCCGTGCATCATGCCATCCCTCACTACAGCTAAGGACCTAGATGTAAAGAGCTGACCAAAATATCCTTCCTCACTTCAGCATCAAACAGAATTCGTTTCAAACTTTCATCCCGCGACAAAACGGCAGGGTCACAAAAGACACAATAAAGCCAGCAGATAACACAAAGACTACGCGCCAGTTGATAGGTTATACCTCGCGAGTAAATTAATTGTGTATCTGGATCACCGCTGCCACTTCGGTATTGCGCGCAGTTTCTTTATACTAAAACTTAGTCAAACTTAATAGTTTACCCATATAAGTTGTTTGATGTTAACGTTATAGCTACAGGCCTCGCAGCCTCTGATTTGCATTTTACTTGAATAAAGTGAATGTGCAAAAACAGAAAAACGATAACGTACTGAAAAATTAAGATATAATTAACTTTACTTTAAATATTAAAGAATATAAAATGTAAAAACTTGTGTAGTTTAAACTGGTATCAGAGGTAAAGAACGCGCTGAAAGGTGATGCCTACCCGAAAACGGTGGCGAGAGCAGAGATAGGTAGCTGTTAAATTGTACAGTATTCGCTCATGCTCCGTCATGTTTAATGACTGCTTTCAGACAAAACCATTTTCTGTGTACTGAGATGAGGAGAATGTTGCTACAGAAAGAGAAAGATAAAAAAAATGTTTTAGAGTGTTTTTTTTTTTCACGAAGAAAGCACTTTTTTGCTGATAGTTTTCAGGGAGTAATAAACCCCTTGGAGGATTATATAACAACTAGCAGTCCCCCGCGGCTTTGCTCGCGAGTATTATTCGTAACTGATAATATTTACTTTAATTGAAAAACCTCTTTGTACACAAGATTGGTACGTCAGTCATCAAGTGTTAGAATGTCCAAGCGGCTAGTTGAACTAATTCTGCAGCAGGATGAGTAGCTATAGCTGTCCACGCGAAAAGCAGTCTTAAGTTTGTCCCTGCCACTAACAGCGACTTCGCCTGGGCCTTATTTATAGCCCTGCGAATTTCAGGTTGTGGGGTAATTACAGACACCTAAGGTAACAGGTCAATCGAATGAAAAACATATGTTTACCCTGTGCACAACCATTGGTGACGGTATCCTCAATTATATATTTTCAAAATATTCACTTTAACTTTATTGCCATTACAAAGTTTCAGTGGGTAAACGTTTCGCGGAAACGTATTTGGGGCCCCAAACTTGAGATTAGTGAGATGATATATCGTCGGTTTACTGCCAAAAGTGACCAAGTAAAAATGAGATAAGATGATAAAAATGCTAGGAATATGTATATGTTGTTCACGGACAATTGCCCAAGTTTAAAGGCTATTTGTCGTTTCGTACTGTTGTGTCACAGTATAGTAACTTATCACGTTTTTGTTAATCTATACAATTTAATACTGTTTTAAAGGAAACTAACATTTATGATTTAATCACTTATGGCAGTATACCGACGACATGTCAGCTGATGTAGAGAAACCGAAGCGGAAAGCGAACTGCAATTTTACCCATTTTTAACGACTACATGTAAATTGCACTAATTCGATCTGCTTTGTAGTTTTTGAGTGTCTGAATTGAACGTTCCCACGCAGCTTTTAACGGAATTCGAGCCTAGAACCTCCCGGAATTAAGACCTGAGTAACAAACAACTGCGTCACGTAACGTCGAAATAATTCATGAATATAAAATTGTATTTAAAAAAATAAAATATCTGTGTCCTGGGCTCATAGAGGTTGTACAACACCACGTCTCGATAGGTGACTGTAGAGTTATAACTCCTGTATAGGTTGTTTCTCGCTGCTCGTTCCTGCTTTTCGGATCGTCTGCCTTGATTATTAGCCAACATAGTTTTATTCTTAACAATCACGTTTCTTACAAAGAAAAAATATTACATACATACTTTTTTTTAATATTTACGTAAGCATCACTCTAATGCGAACAACACCTCAATATCGCTACTGGTTAGATAGATATCATGAGTTGATGGAAAGCAAATTTTGTGCTTTTTCACCCTTTTGGGTGTCGAATTTCGAAATATTTTAAATTTACATCTTAGACATTTGTATAAGTATCCAACTGAAGTGTAAATCACATCGCTAGCCCGTTCAGTCGAATCAAAATCGATCATTCACTAAAAAAACACATGTCACCCCTGCACAGTATTGAGAACTCGAATTTCGAAAAATCTGAAAACCATTTTGCGGTAATTTCTGTAATCATCATTCTGAAGCAAAAATTAATTGTATATCTCGACGGGTTCGATAGATATCGAGGATTTATCTAAAACACATTCAAGGTCTTTTCACCACATAAGAGAGTAAATTTCGAAAAACCCTTGAATCACGTTTTAGAATACTTTATTGATATCTCGTGGACGTAAAAAACACAACATTAGCCCGCTGGGTTCAAGATATATCGACGATTAATTGAAAACGCTTTTCAACCCTTTTCACGTCCTTAGGTGGCGAATTTCGAAAGTTCCTGAAATTGCTTTTTAGGTATTTGACTAATCATCAATCCTAAACAAAAATCACGTCGCTATATAAAAAGCTATGGGATATATATATATATATATATATATATATATATATATATATATATATATCGAATGTGAGTCGAAAACACATATTACACCTTTTTAACCAGTTTAGGGCCGAATTCGGAAAATATATTTTAAATGGTACTTGGGATATTTACAAAAGCACCAATTTAAAGCAAAGAACATTTCGATATTTCGATTGATTCGATAGATATGGAAGGATCATCGAAAACACATTTTACGTATTTTCTCCCCTTTAATTAAAGAATTTCGAAACGTCTTTGTGTCCTGTCATAGACATTTGTAAAAGTAACCAATTAATGTTAAAATCTCGACTATAGCCAATTGTGTTTCAAAGATATAGACGATTCATAAAAAACACATTTGCCCCTTTTTAGTGCCTGGGGGTCGAATTTCAAAAAAATCTGAGACTGCTTTTTGGGTATTTACTTAAGCAATATTTTGAATTGAATATCAACTCTATATCCCGAAGGGTTCGTTAGATATCGATAGTTGATTCGAAACACATTTAAGGTCTTTTCACCCCCTTAAATGTTGAACTTCGAAAAATCCTTAACTTGGCTAATATTCATTTTTACGAGTGTCCTATTAATGTTAAAGTAAAAATCACGATGGTAGGCCGTCGGGTTCAAGCTCTATCGACGTTTCTTCGGAAACATATTTCACCCTTTTCACCCCCTTAGAGGTCAAATTTCGAAAAATCCTTTCTTAGTGCTCGCCTACGACCTGAGGGGAACCCCCACAAAAAATTTCACGATTCTAGGTCCAGTGGTTTGGGCTACAGTTTGATCAGTCAGTCAGCTTTCATTTGTATATATAGAGATGTGGGCCACACCAAAATGTGCAAACATGTTAGTTGTGGCATATATAAATATAAAAATAAATAACATATGTAATATATAGGATGGACAAATACTGAGCCAAACCGAATATAATTTAGAATGTGTATCATGAAACTTGGTCGCGCCAGGGCTGCGAAATAGGCAACATCCTTTATCAGTTTCGAGAGACACCTTGAAATCCGATGCACCAATTAATGTGACGTTTTAATAATTGCGCTTGATTTGTTTAGCACTTTTAGTACACTAAGTTCATCATGAACACACACAAAAACTCATGTTTCATATTGCCCAACTGTTTGTTCAAATACAATGCAGTACGTACGATCAGAACAAGAAAATATTTTCATTTTCCCAAATTATTCGTACAAATACACTGCTACAGATACTTCAAACGCTTTGAACACATTCTTGGTATTGTTGGCATAAATATTATTTTGTAGTTCTAAAAAGAAATAAACTTTATTTCCAAGGATTCTTCTTGCAAAAATAAAAAAAAATAGTTTTGTAATGTGAAAACGAGTTCGATGTTCGGTTTTGCAAGTCCTGCTGTCGCTTAGGGTGCTATTAGTATAATTGTAATATTTCTTGTTACAGCAATATCGTAACTCCACTACGGTATCTGTAGCACTGACAAAATTCTACTAATTTAATCAGTCAACAAAGGTTACAAAGCAGCTTCGACTAGCTAGTGCCGAGTACTACCAAGAATGGTCTTGCCGCTTACTTCATCGCATGAACATTTTACGTTTAACTCTAAAATACTACAACTATAAGAACCACAGGCTGATATGTAAGCATGTAAGTTCCCCTGTTACTGGTAATCCACCACTGCGTGATGTGAATGTTTTACTCCGAAAGAGAAAGAACGAAAAGAGGTTGGAGAATGTTAGCTATTAAAATTAAGATTTTATCTTTTTTTTTTCGATTAACAGTTGTCTAAATCAAATATTTTTATATTTAGCAATTACAAACTTGATATGTTCATCATAATATTTGTAAGCTAATTCAAGTCACCCAGGCAGTCAGGAGGAATTACTAAGAATGGGGTGATTTTAATTGAGATCGTTTGCTTATTTCGAAGGTAAACGTTTTACGAATATGTCTATGTAACAAATTCAATTAGTGCAGAATATGAATATAGGATTTTGAGAGACCTTGAGAAATAGCTTGAGAAAATTAAATGCAAATTTAAAGAACATTTGTAAATTTTGTACCAAGTTTAGTTCGCGTGGTTGCTAGACGCGCTGGAGTTTCTTGCAACTTAGTCTGAATGCTTCCATCTGCGAAATGAGAAAACTTTGACATTTCACACTTCTTCTCTCCTCAAGAGTTAGGAGAATATTTATTTTACTCCTGTGTACATAGCGTCTAAAATATTTAGTATATCACGATGCTCATTTGCGTAAGTCAGACATTTAATTAATTTCGACTATTGTTTTTAATAGTATAGTGTACTAATGGAAATTTTACACACAATTTAAGAGTTTATTTAAGTATCCTAAACCTAAATAAAATTGACTAGTTATAAAATTTTGCTAAACTGCACAAAAACTGCCTACAGACAAATTTTCGGAACTGATTTTTTCCAGCACTTAAAAAATAGCATTTCAATAATTTTTTAAAGGCAAATATCGACATTAAGCCGGAGTCACTGAGAATTTGGTTCCTGTTAATAGTGAAAATTAAATATCTTACACTGTACGAACATATAATTCTGTAAAGAACCAATTTACCTACACATGTCGTGTAAAACCAAACTGTCATATTTATGCTAAATATATACACTTTATAGCGCATTAAGATAAAAATGTGCAGAACTTCAATACACGGAAAAACATTTTTGTTTGATATCATTGTCTTTCTACGGCATCTTTTTCGTTTCTTCGAAATAGTTTCAAATCGCTGTTATAAATTAAAAATTTGAACCATATAAATGTGCAAATTAAGATTACTAGCGTGCAGTTACCAAAAAAATTGTCTTACTACGTAGGGAGTAAGTATACAATTATTTTATGAACTATATATGCCTGATTACCAAACTTACGATATAATTACATGGGTTGTTCTTCCATTAAGCCATATAAATTATGTAATTAATTATTAATGCAGTATTTAGTCGCAGTTAATATTTTTAAATACAGCCAATGACATGAAAATGGTTACTCAGTTACCGAGATATTTGCGAATTTAGCATACTTCTCCAACTCTTGACAACTTTAGAAAACTAAACCAAATTTATGATACAGAAGGAGTTCTTCGAGTTGGTGGAAGGCCTCAGGCCTCAGAATTGCCACACAATCAAAATCATCTGGTGCTGCTTTGTAGAAATTGTCGTTTGACAGAAGTCATTTTTGACCAACTGTACAAAGATCTGCTCCATCCGGGACCTCAACATTTGCTGTCAGTACTTCAGCAAGATTTGTGGGTTGTTTATGGCCGTGATGTGGTGAGATGCAGACTGCACTCTTGTGTTATGTGTTTTCGTTCCAGATCACAACTTATTACACCAAGAATGGGGAAACATTCCTGCCGAAAGGGTGACTCAATAAAAGCCATTTTTGAAGACGGACATGGACTATGCTTGTCCGTTCACCATTACCATGCTTAGAGCTAGAAAACCTAGGAAATTTAAAGCTTACATTTGTTTGTTTGTCTGTCTAGCCACAAAAGCTTTCCACTTAGAATTGGTGTCATCTCCCGGCATTGAGGCATTTTTGGCTTCTTTACGAAGATTTCGGGCACGTCGAAGTTGGTGTAAGGAACTCTTAAGCGATTGTTGAACCAACTTCATTAATACCAGTAACCATTTAAAGAAATTATACACATTCCTTTTTAGCACGACCAAACATGACACTTTCCGAAAGGCATTGTGCAACCAACAGATCACTTGGCACTTCAACCCACCTGGCGCCAAACATTTTGGAGGTCTATGAGAAACAAGTATCAAGGCGGTCAAGTCACACTTCACCAAGGTTGTTGGGAAGCAGTTGTTGAGTTATGTGGAGTTCTATACCGTACTCACCCAAGTAGAAATAGTCCTCAACTAGATATCACTGTGCGCCTTGTCTACAGATCCATCAGAACTTCATGCGCTGACACCTAGCCACTTCCTGACCCTAAACTCACCCCAGGTGTTCCCAAAAGAAGATTAGACTGCAGTTCCAGTCAATCGATTCTCTAGGTAGCTTCTTCTTCAGCAGCTTCACCAATATTTCTGGGCACGATGACAAAAGGACTATTTGCATCAGTTGCTAGTCCAAACCAATTGGACTTACAACACACCCAACCTGCAAGTAGGCCCACTAGTGCTCATTCGAGAACATCATATGCCATCTACGAGTTGGCAGCTCAGTAGGGTTCAGAAGACATTTCCTGGCCCTGGTGGTGTAGTGCGTGTGGCCCAGGTTCTTACCTCAGAGGAACTCATTACCAGACCAGTTGTTTTGTGCCCTATACCAGTTAACTAGTTGAAATGTAACGTTTCAAGATGGGGTAGGGGATGTTTAGTGTTAAATGTATATTGTACATAGTGACATGTGTCAGACTGTGTTTATTTCTAATGTTTCAAGTTCCCTAGTTTGAAGTGGTGTTGGTACCACTGAAGATGGTGCGCTGGCGTCGGTTGCTGTTGATTGTCGTAGTGGTGGGCAAAGAAACTTGAAGACGTGCGTCACGAATTTCGTAGTTAAACACAAAGAAAATGAAACTAATTAACACAGTTTCAGGAACAAAAATATTTATTTCGCCCGGAAAATTATGTTTAACTCAACTAAATATTTCTACAGAGTGTTCTCGCTAAGTCTCCGAGACAGGTAACATATTTCAGCATTGAATAGGTTCAAATATTTATTCAATATACAGTTAAATTTTGATTACTGGAGCCTGGATATTGGGGCGAAATATTTTTTGCACCAATTGGTTCCATTTGCCTTGTGTGCACGTCTGCATCTATGCCTCGTGGCCAGTGATTGTATGTTTAAACTCTTACTTGTTTTGAGATTTCTACTGGCAAAAAAAAGACATATTGTGTCACACAAGCCTTAATAAGATTGGTGCAGCCGAAAGAGAGGCGTGTCTGAACAAAGCCACGCTGCCAATAACCACGAAGCATAGCTGTCGATATGAACGTAAGGCACTGAAACAAAATTGTGCAAAAATATTGTCGTGACTAACTTGTGTTAGTATTGATTACTCATAACATATATACATGGTTCTGGTGAGAAACCAGTATAAATTATTGTTAAATATCCGAGTGCGGGATTTGCACCAGAAAGCAAATCGTTGCCAGAGGTTAAAACTCTGAATGTAAATGATGTGTTCAGGAGTGGGGTGGAAGCAGTAAGTGAGTGCGCAGTATGTCCGGGTGGAAGACTTGATGGCGTGCGCGTTTCGTAATCAAATATGCGGCGGTGCCGGGCAGGATTCGTTGCGGTGGGCCGAGCAGCCTCGGAGGACGACGGCCAGGGAGTTTCTCCGGCGAAGTTAATTTTCTGCTGCGTCCGTGGCTGCCAACTGTCACTTGCTCCTCGAGGAAACTTGCGAGCAAGGAGTTGGTCGTCGGCGAGTTTTTATGACCGCAGCCGAACATACCAACCGCCTTACACCCCCCTCGCTCCTGCTGAGCGGAAGAGAGAAGCCTCGTGAAACGGTTCGCTTTAGCGGGAGGGAGAGGTGCGGGAGGAAGTTGGAGGTCCTAGGAAAGAGAGACTTGCCTCAGCGGGCCACAACTCGCAGCTGTGCGTCGAAATGTTGCTCGTCCTCGCCGCCTGACGAGAAGGAGAGATAGAGAGAGGGATGGAGGAGAGAGAGAGAATTAATAGAAGAGAGGGACGAGTGAGTAAGACAGAGCGACAGATACAGCAAATTCAGAAATACAAACATTAGTTCCAATTCAAGACTTCTTCTGATATTTTCAAACGCGAAATGGAACGACAGTAATTTCATGGTAGTATTACATCACTCCCGATTTTAAAATTTGTTTCCGGTAATTCTACCAGGGACAACGGTGCGCCAAGAGAAAGGGGGATTTTGGGGTTGAAACCCGCCTCCCCTCGAAAATATGTGAAAACCTTTTGTATAATAGCTGTTTTCCTACCATTTTACTTCTGCTAGTTACAAAAATTTAAATGTTAGTATTTAAAACTGTAATGCTGTAATTGCCAAATTATCCAACAAAATATTGAGAGGTTCAGACCCTCTTCTTTTTTTTTTTTTTTTTTTTTTTTTTTTTTTTTTTTTTTTTTTTTTTTTTTTTTTTTTTTTTTTTTTTTTTTTTTTTTTTTTTTTTTTTTTTTTACTTTTCGAAAACCGCTTAAATAATTAAATTTTCCACCTTGACAACCCTCCTCCCTTTTCCAGTATTTATTAAAGGGATTGGTGTTACTTTATAATATTCCCAGGTTCAATGACAGCCCCCACCCTTTCTCCAAAGCACTAATCATAGCTATACCCTGTCTAATACCCCCGAACAAAAATCCTGTGTGTGCCCCTGCCCAGGAAAAATTTAAAAAATTCTATATACTTTATATTGTATATTTGCGTTCTTCTAAATATGTTATCACGCGGTACCGCTAAATAAAATAATTTTTTTAGTAGTTTTTAATGATGTTTTGAAATATTTTTCTAGACACTGTGGAACACGGAAATACATGGATAAAGGAATTTGTATCTGCGATTTGGCGTCCGTTAGTGTAAATATTGGTTTAATGAATTTGAAAATATGGTAAATGTTGATAAAATAGTTGTAACGAAGCAAACACAATAACTTAAATAAACTAAGTATCCAAATTAAGGCGCATGAGTATTGTACGATGGTTTTTTTTTATTTGAGGAAAACAGGGCTAGTAACCGTATTGAATCTTCGATACTCGTGCAGCTGCAAACATTCAATTTTTATATTATAAATGTATTTAACATTTTCGTTTAATTAATTCATACCAACCTACTGATCTAAATAACTTAATCATATAAAATTTTCTTATAAAAACTGGTATTAGATATAGATATGGCACATTCAATGTAAACGCATTATTAAATAGCAATAATGCAGCTTTCAACATCGAGTTCGAAAACTGATCGGAAGTGAATGACTTAAAATGACAACACATAAGCTATTTCTTTAAGTTCGTGGCAAGAACAAACTTTGGTTGATACCTTAAACCTTTATTATGAAAATAACACATTTCACGATCCTCAAATTTCTTACAATATTTGTACCGTCAGGATATTCGAACATTTAAAAGTTTACCGTTGAGTAAAGAGACGTTTGTAACAGAAATTGCGTTCTTGTAACAAAGGTCTATATATGACAATGTAACCAACTGTTTTCGAGAAAACCGCACATAAAGCTTCGACGCAATTATAAAAAGACGATTGCGTAAACAATACTACGTACATGCGTGTTTGTTCAACCTCTCCCTCTGCCCGCACGCACAGATGCTGATGGTGGACGTTAACTATAATCAACATGCGCAACATCGTAACCAACACTACGTTCCTGGCACATTTTCGTTGGAGCTGAATATTAACGTATTTTAAAATAAATTTTGGGTGAATTTTTAAAAAAATTCGAAATTAAAATTGTTCTTACTTTTTATAATAAACAAAATAAAATTCAACGCGGTTTTTAAACTGGTCTTTACGTAATTCTTGATGCTGTTTTTAAGTGTGAATTTTTTCATTTAATCGTTTTATGAAAATTTGGAATATGACATGTCGTTTTACAAAAAAATATGGAAGCTAAATAATTTTATTTACAGTAAAAAACAGTAACCGTATACAGTATACCTACATTACAAACCACGTGTGAAACAAATATTTAAATTATTAAACCAATTAAATTTTTGCGTGAACTGCCCCCTTAACATTATTATTATGTGAATACTTACCCTTGCTTAAGCTACGGCTCGAGGTAAAAAGTGCTCTTAAGGTGACTTCCTAGTCTTGCCAGTGAGCAATATTTATTTATTTATCTATTAATTTTCATCTAGTTGACTTTACAGGACTATACAGTATTGGACGTGTAAAACATTAAAATATAAAATTATGCATGAAATATTTTATTTATTAGTTTTAATGCATTTAAAACTTCAGCCGTAAAATAATTGAAAATGCTTAATATGTGTGATTGAGGTATGCTTAGGAATAGCGATCAAATAATGTTGCACACGAGTTTGCCGATTTCATTTCTCTCGCTGATCTTAAAACAAGTTTATTGCAACCATACGTGACTAAAATGGTTGCCATTTTTTCCGTGTAAATATGTTGGTGCTTGCGGTACAACTATTTCCATAATAGTAAATATAATAAAAATAATAAAAGTAATAATAATTATTATTATTATAAAATAACTGACTTCCTTTAAAGAGCCCAATTATCGGAGAAATATGTGCACACGAGTACACATACGTGTTCATAGAAGTAAGGGTGAGATGTAATGAACACACTTGATTCGTTCTTAGTGCTTATTGAGATCTTGGAAACACATAATACGTGCACACATGCGACCACACTAAGATATAATATTCACATATTCATATAAAGATGTGGATGATATTTTAAAACAAACAACAGTTAACAATGGGTTTATAGGACTACTTAAAAACATTATTTTCTTTTCTCAGGTGCAACAGTTAGTAATGTTCAATTCAACTTTCGAAGTTATGCTATAATTTGAGTGTATTAAGAATGCACACTTTGACGTCATCAGTCGCTGCATAGTTACATTAAGTAAATTATAAATTGATCGTTAGTTAATGCATCGCGTTATAAAAAAAATGTCATAATGCTCACCTCAGTGGTACGCGAATTCAGATAACAGAGTATATCGCATATCGTGGAATTGGTTAAGCTAATTTCTTCTACAAGTTACGAAATGCAATGGTAATAGTTTGGTAAGCGACATTTCCAGCCACTAGCAGCACTGGTATCAATAAGAAGGGCTATTTTACTCTGGGGCTTATGAACAGAACTTCATATTTAGTCAATGTACGGTTTTGGCAGTATGAAATGACCCCCTTATAGAAACCAGCGCAATTAGAGGCAAAAATTATCACTTGCCAAACCCGTACATAAGAATTACAATTGTCTTACTAACCTGTAGTATAACTTATCTCAACTAGGTGTACTTTAAGAAAGCATGTGTAACATTCCACCACCCGAAATATTAATTTTATGTTAAATCATGAAAGGTTACAGACAATTGGCTGAGTGTCACAAATTATTTTCTAAATACGGAAATATTATTTATAGCTTTCCTTCTTCAGATGTTTTACATGCTTTTATTTTTGGTGGTGCAGTATTACTCAAGCAGGTGTAAAGTATATTCCTACCAAGTTTACGGTACTATATTTCTGTTTAGAAATCAATATATTTAAATATGTTCACTTTGATACACAGTAATTAAGTCTATCCTCTCTTGTTTATACTGTTTTTGCGAAAATTATTTTTTTTAAAGCTTAAAAGAGAGAATATATGAAATATATGTTAGGAGGTTTAGTTCAAAATGGTTTTAAACGTTATAGCTATTCTTTTCAAATCAAAAAATTATACGGTTTCGGCTAGTACGTCAACTAACCAGAATATCGTTAATTACATAATTAGCTGAAACCATAGCATTTACTGCATTAAAATAATCAACCAACATGTAAAAGTCGATTTTAAACAAAACTGCCAAACAGCTTTTAGATATATGTTCTCTTTTAGGCGTAAAAAAAAATAATATCGCTCAAAAGTATAAAGAAGAGAGCAGGGCGTTAATCTCTCTCTCTCTCTCTCTCTCTCTCTCTCTCTCTCTCTATATATATATATATATATATATATAAATGAAAGCTGACTGACTGACTGACTGACATATCAAACTGCAGCACAAACCACTGGACCTAGAATCGTGAAATTTTTTATGGGGGTTCCCCTCAGGTCGCAGGCGAGCACTAAGAAGGTATTTTTTGAAATTCGACCTCTAAGGGGGTGAAAAGGGGTGATATGTGTTTCCGAAGAAACATCTATAGAGCTCGAATCCGACTGCCTATCATCGTGATTTTTACTTTAATAGGACACCCGTAAAAATGCATATTGGCTAATTTAAGGATTTTTCGAAGTTCAACATTTAAGGGGGTGAAAAGACCTCAAATGTGTTTCCAATCAACTATCGATATCTATCGAACCCTTCAGGATAGAGAGTTGATATTCACTTCAAAATATTGCTTACGTAAGTAACCAAAAAGTAGTTTTATGTTTTTTTGAAATTCGACCCCCAGGCAGTAAAAAGGGGCAAAATGTGTTTTTTATGAATCGTCGATATCTTTGAAACAGAATTGGCTATCGTCGTGATTTAAACTTTAATTGGTTACTTTTACAAATGTCTTTGAAAGGGCTCGAAGACGTTTCGAAATTATTTATTTAAAGGGGTGAAAATACGTAAAATGTGTTTTCGATTATCCTTCCATATCTATAGAATCAATCGAGATATCGAAGTGCTCTTTGCTTTAAATGGGTGCATTTGTAAATATCCCAAGTACCATTTAAAATATATTTTCCGAATTTGGCCCTAAACTGGTTAAAAAAAAGGGGTAATATGTGTTTTAGACTCACATTCGATATATATATATATATATATATATATATATATATATATATATATATATATATATATATATATATATATATACCATAGTTTTTTGTATAGCGACGTGATTTTTGTTTAGGATTGATACTTACTCAAATACCTAAAAAGCAATTTCAGAAATTTTCGAAATTCGCCACCTAAGGACTTGAAAAGGGGTGAAAAGTGGTGAAAAGCGTTTTCAATTAATCGTCGATATGTCTTGAACCCAGCGGGCTAATGTTGTGTTTTTTACATCCACGAGATACCATTAAAGTATTCTAAAACGTGATTCAAGGGTTTTTCGAAATTTACTCTCTTATGTGGTGAAAAGACCTTGAATGTGTTTTCGATAAATCCTCGATATCTATCGAACCCGTCGAGAAATACAATAATTTTTGCTTCAGGATGATGACTACAGAAATTATCGCAAAACGGTTTTCAGATTTTTCGAAATTCGATTTCTCAATACTGTGCAGGGGTGATATGTGTTTTTTTAAGCGAATGATCGATTTTGATTCGACTGAACGGGCTAGCGAAGTGATTTACACTTCAGTTGGATACTTATACAAATGTCTAAGATGTAAATTTAAAATGTATATCGAAATTCGACACCCAAAAGGGTGAAAAAGCACAAAATTTGTTTTACATCAACCCACGATATCTATCTAACCAGTAGTGGTATTGAGGTGTTGTTCGCGTCAGAGTGATACTTGTATAAATATTTTAAAAAATGTGTATGTAATTTGTTTTCTTTATAAGGAACGTGATTATTAAGAACAAAACTATGTTGGCCAATATTCAAGGCAGACGATCCGAAAAGCAGGAACGAGCAGCGAGAAACACCTATACAGGAGTTTCACTCTACAGTAACCTATCGAGACGTGATGTTGTACAACCTCTATGAGCCCAGGACACAGATATTTTATTTTTTTAGTAACAGTTTATTTTCATGAATTATTTCGACGTTACGTAACGCAGTTGTTTGTTACTCAGGTCTAAATCCCGGGGGGTTCTAGACTCGAATTCCGTTAAAAGCTGCGTGCGAACATTCATTTCTGACACACAAAAACTACAAGGCAGATCGCATTAGTGCAATTTACATGTAGTCTTTAAAAGGGGTAAAATTGCAGTTCGCTTTCAACTTACGTTCCTCTACAATATCAGCTGACATATCGTCGGTATACTGCCAAAAGTGATTAAGTCATAAATGCTATTTCGTTTAAAAACAGTATTAAATTGTAGATATTAACAAAAATGTGGTATGTCACTATACTGTGACACAACATTACGAAACGACGAATAGACTTTAAACTTGGGCAATTGTTAGTGAACAACATATACATATTCCTAGCATTTTTATAATTTTATCTCATTTTGACTTAGTCACTTTTGGCAGTAAACCGACGATATATCATCTCACTAATCTCAAGTTTGGGGCACCAAATATGTTTCCGCGAAACTTTACCCACTGAAACTTTGTAACGGTAATAAAGTTAATGTGAATATTTTGAAAATATATAATTGAGGGCACCGTCACCAATGGTTGCGCACAGGATAAACATACGTTTTTCATCCGATTATTCCCTTACCTTAGGTGTTTGTAATTACCCCATAACGTCAAATAGGCAGGGCAATAAATAAGGCCCAGGCGAAGTCGCTGTTAGTGGGAGGGACAAACTTAAGACTGCTTTTCGCGTGGACAGCTATAGCTTGGACAAAGAGATTTCAATTAAATTAAATATTATCAGTTACGAATAATACTCGCGAGCAAAGCCGCGGGGGACTGCTAGTACAGTTATAAAATGTATAATGGTCCGAATTTTCATGGGGTTTCATTAATATGGCTTCCTTGTTGAACGCATTACCTCATTCGAGGCCTAGGAGTACGGAAGCTGTAAGGGTGACACTGCTCGCGCATCAGGCCTCGCCCTGGCCTCAATGTGAGCTGTCGTGCAGTCTTGTCACCGGCAGCTAACATCTATAAGATATTCAGTGGTTATCCTATTATTTCATGATAAAGTTGTATTGCACACATTTGAAATTATTCTGTACCAAGATTTCCGTACCTGCTAAGGACCACAAAAACACCCATTTTCGCCATTTTCAGCAGCTTAAAAAAACTGTATAGGTATTTGGAGGAGCGTAAATGGGTAGATACACGTGTGAAGTTCTTTGTATGTTATTAATAAACAGAAATAACTTAAGCACACTAATCTCGTAACGGTCGAATCCATCTACGCAGCTCGTCAGCTTGTCCAGACAATAACAATTGCCTAAACTTCTTTCATCAGGTTCAAAAGTTTGAGTGGCGCCGCCCGAAGTATAGGCAGCCACGCAGCACTGTGCCGGTCAATATGTGGACTATTTTTAGGGAAGCTACACATGTGTGCCTGTGAACAACGCTGTGTAACTGTCAACATTCGCGTCGACAAGTCAGTGAACATTCTGTGTTTGTTACATATTTGCAGTAGTATGTAAACAAATTTGCTGAACAGAATATTTCCATTGCTGTGCTGCACATACGCTAGTGTCCTATATTAAAATATTACTGTGTATGTTGTCAGACCACTCGCCTCCCGCAAAGGCGATCCGGGTTCGATTCCCGGCGGGGTCGGGCCCCCGGATTTCGGAATGTGGGAATCGTGCCGGACGATGCCGCTGGTCGGCGTGTTTTCTTGTGGATCTTTCGTTTTCCTCGCGCCTTCATTCCGGCGCCGCTCCATACTCACCTCACATCACCAATCACCAACGCAAAAGACGTCGATGTTAAGCGCTGATCGAAATCTCTCACACTCTCTACTGTGTATTTGCTATTAAGAAAATAGTTTGACGTTGCTGTTGTATTGTCTTCTAACTCGTTTCTTGATGACTAACGATATTATCAAGTCAATGTGTGTATGTGAATATTTATATATACATGAACACATAGTAGTTTTAAATTTCAAATTAATACTAACGTTAGTCGCTTTTTTTGGGAAACGGTGAATTCTTACCGTTGTAATATAATGTTGCATACTACTTTTAACCGGTAAAATACAAACAGTTTAAACGTTTGCGGGCGCGATACTATGCAGGTACATTATATTTGCAAACTGTTTACCTTAAATTTAATTTCCGCAGAACATGAAACGTAATGAAATCATAGTGAGGGTTGTTGCTCCATTGCGGTGAAAATGGGAGCAAATATTGCTCAACAGTTTTATAATAGGTAACCTGTCAGATTTTATCCTGCTGTGAATTTTTGATATAACATTTCATTTCCAATCCTGGCGTATAGTATATGTATATATATATATATATATATATATATATATATATATATATATATATATATATTTGAAACAATTGTGCATGTATTCAGTTATAGTTTACACACAAACACGCAAACGTATATTTTAATAGATATGTGTATAAATTTATATGTGTGTGTTCCGTAAAGTATTCCTAAATATTTTAAATACAACCATATAAGTTTCTGATCCAACAAGTACATCTATGCACGTCTGTTAAATTTGATAACAATCTGACTGCAAAACATAACTTGAAATCATACGATAAAACCATATTTGTAAACTTTATTAATATTATTTTTTTTTCTATTCTTGTGCTACGTCTCCCATACAAGTATATCTTTCATGAACAATTGCTATACCCGTATTATGTGCAGCGTGTTCAAGCCCTTCGACCACAAGACATCCTTGCCAAATCGCAAAGGAGTGTTGAACCAAATTATACAAAACATACTGTTCACAATTGAGGCTGGCTTCACTCGAGGTGAAATTGTTACTTTTTATAACGAATATGCGTTGACTGCTGTAAATTCACTCGCAGTTGTAGAAGCGAGGCATCAGCACTGATTGATAATGTCTCTGAATGTTTCTTGTAATGGAAAATATAAGATTTCTGGATCAACATAATATTTCAGTGGCGTATGTTCACAATAGCAGTGATTGAATAGTTATTCTTGGTGACAGATAAATGGGACCGCACATTTTATCGAACAGACTGACTGGTACAAGGGATATGAATTTCCTAGTTCACGAATAAGATATTTTGGACAACGTTTAAAGGTCTTTAGCGCTGGTGAGGGGTGGCATGAGGGGAGTATGGAGCGTTGCCGGAATGAATGGGCGGGGGAAACGAGAGAGCCCGAGACCTGCCGACCAGCGGCATCGTCCGGCATGACTCTCTCATACTAAAACCCGGGGACCGACCCTGCCGGGAATCGAACCCGTATTGCCTAGGTGGGAGGCGAGAGGTATACATGTCCGGAAACGCTTAATTAATATGGTAGAGCTCAATTCCTTACATCTCTTTATATGTCATCGTAAAAAAATATTTCGTGCAGACACTGTTCCAATTACCCAATGGAATGCTTCGTTAGAATGTACGTTACTTCCTAGGATCACCGCCAGGTGGGCGACATGACGTAAGGTAATTGTGACTGCATTGCGTGTCTTCAACTCACATGAAATGATGGACTGGGAGCATACAGAAACAGACAGTACCAACATTACGTAACACACGTTCTTAAATGAAATGTTCAAAATGACTTCCGTGAGAGAGGATACATGCATCTACCCTCCGCCGCATGGAATCCCTGATGCGCTGATGTATCCCTGGAGTATGGCGTACTGTATCAAGTGGCCCACCTGGCGGTGAACCTAGGAAGTAAAGTACATTGTAAAGAACCAATCCAATGGGTATTTGGGACATTTTCTGTACGAAGTGTTATTTACGATGACATTTAACGACATGTAAGGAATTGAGCTCTACAATGTTAACTAAGCGTTTCCGGACATATGTCCATAGCACATATTTTCTTTCTTTGTGTGTGTGAAATGTTTCCTGAAAGTTCGGTCGTCCCTTTTTGTAACATCCTGTATGTATGTATATATATATATATATATATATATATATATATATATATATATATATATATATATAAAACACACAAACCTAAACTGCAGAAAGGTACTGTAACTTTAAACGTTTTTAAGAACATTTGTTTCGGGAGTATTAATATTATTTTCGGATGCGGAAGCTGTGATGCGTGACAAATTGTTCGCTCCGCAGTAGAGCACCACGAGGCGGGAAGCGAGTCTCGCTGATGCCAGCGGATATGACTGACCCCCCACACACAGTATGTGGTGCCGGCGTTCACCGCAGCTACAGAGCCATCTCCACGCAGGGAGACGCCTTTCACACTCGCGTCTGCCGCACACTATATGTGAATACCGGCAGTAAATAACGCGCCAGCTGTCTGGCGCAGCCACGGTGGCTCCACTGCGGTCGGGAAGGGGACTTCCGCAAGCACACTCTGACGTCGTGGCCAGTGTTGCCGAATCACGTTTATAGGGGACATTGAATTTTATTCCAGTTTGTTTAAAACTATCTGAATACTTGTACATATATTACTAAACTTCTATCTTATTTTCGTAAATTTTATATTATTATCTTGTAAGGCAATACGTGCAAAGATGCTACACTCTAGGAATTTTAAAGCCATGTTACTTGAATATGTGCAAACTATATTACATTCCAACATACTTTTTTGTAAATGTGAAAGTCGGGAATAACATATAAGTTTCTATAAATATTAGTTTAAATAATAACGTACGGAATGTTAACAGCATGACTTGAATCTTCCACTGATTTACCTTACGTGTATTTAAAAAAATGTTTAGGGCCTAGCGTTGTAGTAATCTGACCACTAGCCTCCCACCAAGGCGATATGGATTCGATTCCTGTCGGGATTGGTCCCGGGTTTTTCGCAAACGTAGTGAACGTTGCGTATGCCAACGGGCATTCTCGGGGCTCTTCCGTTTCTCACGCCCTTGAATTCCTTGCTCCATTGTAGGATCTCATTTCCTCACATCTCCAAGCGAGCGGAGACTGATACGGGCTCCCTTGTTGAACGTCTTACTCTCGGGTTGTGATACCCTGTTCTTGTGTTCAATCCCTACTAGACCTTTATTTATTTATCTATCGTATTTTGTACTTATATCGTATTATCACATATAATATTTATGGTTATTTGTTAGTTCATTACATACAATCTTATTTATGTGATATGTTGTAAAATTTCTATAGCGATTTCATATAAGTTGATACCAAACGTATAAATTTCCTTATTTTGACCAGATATTAATTCCCTAATATTTGTGTACAAAAAAATAAAAAAAAAAGTGCAGTAAAAATAATTTCCCTGTGTGTAGTTAAAACTGTAAGTTGGAAAGACGAACATTAAAGCATTGAAAAATATAACATAATATCCACTCTAATGCTAACATTTTTACTAAACGAATATAGTAATGGTATTAGGTAGAAGTTGTTATTCTTGAAATATTTTACAGTACAATATACATCTGTTCGCGAATTAATTCCACGGTTTTACTGAGTGGTACACGAATATTTTACCTAACGCTTTACTTTCGGTACATTAAGTGGCAAAATAGATCGTATGTGGTTCAAACGTCAATAACTCGGCGCGCTATTTGAAAATAATTTCCGTACTATTTGTTCTATGTTCTAATATTTAAAATAATTTGTATTCGTAATTATTTTTCGTGATCTCCGTTCTTCGCATAACACAGAATTGTAGAGTGAAAAATATAAGTAACGCATGGGCTAAAGTAGGTTTTCGAATAGAAAAAAAAACAGCACTGCAATAGATTCTGGTAAACATGGAACATAATTAGTACATAACTCTTGCAGCATGACGTTTGCATTGTCTCACAGTTAGTTTAGATGGAGAAGCTGAACTTGGCCTCTTTTGGCACTTAGTATTCTTCAGACGATAACAATATAAGTGGTTGTACATAATTACACACACACACAATTATTTAGGCCACTAGTACATTATACCATCCCACTTGCACATACTGATGACTTTATAGGAGTCACATGTTGTGACGCACTATTTGCTCGTGTCTTTGAAGTACGTTATATTTTAAAAAAGACCATACTATCTATTAAGGAATGAGTGAATATTGTTAATCATAAGGGATTGTTCATTAGTTCCGGAAGTATTAGTTTAAACAAATTAAATTAGTGAAAGACCCTTAGTAAAATAATATTCACTAATTCCGATTCAAAGTGCAGATATATACACAGTGAATCAGTAAATATTTACTGATAACGTTTTTGTTTCGAAATTTCCTCGAATCAACACGGAGTAAAAAAACTGGACAAATTCTGGAAACAAATTTTATGGGCTTACTGAACAAAAATGTTCCAAATGCTCAGTAGAAGAAATGATTACGTCGTTTATAAGTATTTAACCCCTTCTGTTTAAGGTTATATAAATACATATGCGTTCACGAAACGAGGAAAGTGTTTTTAAATTTGTTTGCACGCTTTCAAAATGAAATATACAGAATGCGTCATAATTAGACCGACGCCTGTTGGGAGGTGATTCCTGATGACAAAATATGACGAAAACATACAGAGAGACTTATTGCCTAAAGTTATAACTATGGGAGTTACACACCCTTGAAGTAAGATGTTTGGGAACGCTTTTGTGTACGTAAATAAATAAACTACGTAATAATAAGAAAAAACCTTTGAACTAAGCTGCAAGCTTCCATCACTCGGCACCGGAAGTTCCTGCAATCATTACTCAAGGGTTTCGTTCACGAGACACTTGTAATCACCAAGCCGAATTAAATAAATGAACTGCATTGGGAACACACCAAATATACAGTGTAGAAGCTGACAATCCTTTCTACGACATTGCCCGTTGTACGCTGACATCCCAGGCTTTAAGTAACTGTGTAACACTATAGTTGGCACAAATTACACGTCCTAAATGCCAACTGAACGAATGTGCAGAACACAGCGCCCGTGTGGCAGACAGACTTCCTTTAATTTGTTACATAGGTTGCGTAGCGACAGGCGTTGTGCATTAGCGTTTCAAAAGACGACAAAATGAATTTCAACGAGAACCAATGCCAGACGAGTGTCACACAAATGCGAATTGTTTGTTTGTCAAATATTTCTTTCTAAATCTACCAAAAATATTTTATTAAAATGCACGGCTGCCACTTTTCGAACAATTACAATGACTCCAGTGCAGATATATATATATATATATATATATATATATATATATATATATATATATATATATATATATATA
>PNEQ01132102.1:0-40052 GCA_003012365.1 Medauroidea extradentata
TTTTCGAAGCTACGTTTGCGGAACGTTCCGTAAATATCTAGTAACGTTAAATTACAAGCTCATAGTATCCCTGTTTTATATAAAGTAACAGTCTACTTGCAATAACGATAATATTAATATAATATGTTGTAACAACAGCATGAACTAACCTTCAAGCATTATGTAACCTATAAGCATTCTAAACGGACAGTTTTCGTGCACACAAATTTTAATCAATTTTGTAGTTTTCCAAAAAGATTATATTAAATTTTTTTCTTATAAATTGTATTTTCCGTATAACAAGATCGTTTACTGCTACACTCTCTCCATGCGGCTTTATTCCGCGTCGCTTCTTATGCTCACTTCAATGAATAATATGGGATATATTAAACAATTTATTACATATTGTGTATTAAATAGTTCGTCGTGCTCAATATTGGTTTTATATACAATAATTTATGCCTGCATTTATCCACTCGAGCCGTTAAAAATGAAAATAAACTCGCGTTTCCATTGCCACGCATACGAAAAATACGTTTCTATCACCATTCCGGCCGTCTGCAAGGCGAGACAGTGCTGCTCCTAGCATTGCTTTGCATCTCCCGTACCCCGACAGTATTGGCTCGGGTACGCAAATGAACCCGAATTTGTTGTGATGAATAGCCCCATATTGTTTAGTTTTAGGATATTTTATCTTTGTTACAGTAACTTAATTTTGTTTCAAATTACATTTGTGAGCGTGCATATTTAAAGGGAAACATTCACAACCATAATTGAATACTACAAATTTTGCAATAACTTTTGTGGACTGTGAGGGATTGGAATGTTTTGAGTGAGGACGTAGTGACGAAGGGGAGTGTTGGTGGGTTCAGAATAGCATTGGAAATGCTGGGGAACTAAGAGGGAGCAGGTGACTTGCCACCGGGCGGAAGCCCATTTGCGAGTGAAATTATTATTATTATTACGCAAAGTTCCGTAATTTGGGCCCTGATGGGGCGTAGAATGACATTTCGAATAAACTGACTTCATCATTAGTATGATTTTTTCACAAGTTTGTTTCGTGGTATGAAAATAGTCAAATGTTAAAAAAAAAGTTTTCTTTTGAAAAGCAAAGCTTACGAAAGAATATCAAAATAATACCAGAAAGGTTATATTCAGAATTTCTGGAAATATACATACATTAAGCATTATCATGGCCAATTAAAAAATTTTAAAAAATATGTAACATGCCGACAGATTTTATTGTAACAAGAACAAGCAGAATGAGAAGAGTATTTATTCCCTGCTCTACATACTGACAGCAAACAGGGAACCCCTGTTTCCTGGGTTAAATGTTCTCCGATCCCTGCCGTCGCTGTGTTTCAGAGTCAGACATAAGCAGAGGGTATAACAGGCAGTTGTGAGTGTTATTCATACGAGATACGAGAGGTGTTGTGGGCAATAGTATTGAAAAAGCTTTGTAGTGATTATTTAAGTGTTAATACTTAAAAAGACAGATTATTTTGAAGGTACGTACCTGTAAAAGTACCCGAATTTAAACGCGACCGTACCTGAATGTACCCTAATTTTGAGGTATGTGTACCAGAATAATTCACACAAAGGTTGGCAACACTGCTCTAGCATTTAAATTAAATTTACATAAACTCAAACCTATAACTAAAACGTCTCAATGTGTGAGTGAGAGCTAGGCCTACTAATACATTGCTGTCTTCACTCGTTTAAAATCAAGTGAAATAAATCTTCGTTGTTGGCTACCAAATCTACAACCACGCATGCCTAAACACGAGCGACTGGAAGATATTTATTTGCTTTTAAACAGAAAGAAATTTATCAAAAATATTGATTCCCATCTCTATCACTTTTATTTGATACAACATGCAAGTATAAATTTAAGTGAAGTCAGTAAAAACACTTGTCACTTCTCATTTGCACTACTTCAGTAATTACCACAGAAGTATGTCATATTAGATTACGAATTATGTAATTATCACGTAAATACACACAATATGATTTAGTTGATAGCTGCATAAAGCTCTCTCATGCTAAAAGTTAAAAATATTCTATACAATGTCATGCCCACAAAAGCAAATAAGTATTTCTTCACATGTAAACACAACAAGGAAAACAACGAATTGAATCATGGGTAGACCGAAGATCTGTATACGCATGAACGGTCATCTGTACTGTCTGTTCTGTATGTTCTGGACAATCTGTGGACGTGTGATACCGGCTTTATTTGGGTCCCAATGCCATTTTCGTTAAGGTTTTTTTTGCACCTTTAATAAAATTTTATTGTAATTTATGTTTTGTCAAGTTTTGTGAAAGTTTATTACAAAACTTTATTTAAGGATTTATATTTGTGTGCGTAATAACGCTAGCAATAGACCCGATAATGAAATTTCCGTAAACACGGTACTTTTAACAGTTTTATTTTACTAAACCCTGAAAACATCTAGTTACACAACAGAAACCTCCAACAAAAATAATTGGCGATGAGTTTTTTTATTAGTGCCATTTTTGTGACTAATAGCAATCATATCATGGTCACACAAAGTTTCTTATCAGCCAACAAGTTATTGTGGACTTACAATGCTTTAAGTAGTATGGTTATTGAATTAATTGTAAATCAAAACCTGATATCAACTTCTGAACCATGAATTTTAATTGATTATTAACAGAAAAATGGACTTGGATGATAATGGTGACTTACACCCCTACTATGTAATAAGTAATGTTATACCGAAATGTGTTTCCTTACTCAAAATAAAATAAAAAAGCTACAAACATCAAAATATACGTTTGTTTCATTTACATGATGCATAATTATTGTGTATGTGTTGTAACATTACACAGTCTACCAACGTTTTGTAACTACTACCCAGCATACAAAAAAAATTTTCGAATTGGGATTATTTATAAAAGTTTTAACTAGACTAGTTTTCATTTTTCTCATTCATTTCTTGTATATTCTGTAATGGATTCGCCCAATAATGGAATATGTAAAGATATTTTCAAAGTATTTGGCACCTGCCCCTTTATTTAATTTATTTTTTGTGTTCTGTCCTTTTGTAAACCCAGCGGAAGTGCCCAAAATATCTATCACACGTTTTTTTTTTCATTTTGGGACTCGTCGACATCGAGGACAAGACAGAGATGACAGTTTTTTCTCAACTCTTGGGCCAGCGAGACAGACACAAATTCATTCTCCACCTAACACTAGATTAGAACCCCAAGACATTTCATGTCACAGGCCGGTTCTCAACCAACTATGTTTTGTGCTACAGAGTCCTGTGCTGCATGTAGTTCACTGTAGAATAGTTTGTACTCTGTAACAGGGTACCATATTTTTAGCACAATAAATTTATATTTGTTGTGTACGCGTATTCCACATTACAGTGACGTCTCTCTTTTTCAATGTTCCCTCTAATTTTTTATGTAAAAGTTGTAGGACAAGGGACAATATCCCTAGCGGTGGCTCAGCTCCAGCCTGTCACCTAGCGGACCTGAGTTCGATTACCGGATTTTCCAATGCGACATTTGTGCCAGACGAAGCTGCTGCCCGGTGGGTTTTCTCTGTGTTCTCCCGTTTCCCCCACTCTTTCATTCCGGTGTTGCTCTATCAGCATTTCATGCATTGTCACCCATTCTTCCAGCTGGCCTTTAGCAACAGGACTGTTTCTCAGGTAGAACAGCCGGCTAATACCGGGGTCTGCTGCCTGATATCGCATTGAAGACCCTGCCTCAGGCAGGAACTGTAAATTAGATTATTATTTTTCTTGTGTGCCGTAGGCGCAGTTCTCGTTTAATTAATTATTCTAAAACATCAACTCGAAGTTTTACGCGTTTGATAAACAGAATGTAACTTATGAAAGGAAATAATCTTAACGATTAATATTAAATTGTTATATCATTACTGTCCTTGCATATCTACAACCTAATAAACTGTGTAAATAATATTTTCTTGATTGTTACACATTGTATTGCATTGTAGCAAGTACTTGCACACATTCACGAAGCGTTACAGATAGGTATATGTACATATTATGAACGAACACTTATAAAACAGCTAGCCTAAATTGGTCAAGATGATGTAATTATAACCTAAATGTTTTCAATAAAACATGCATCATAGGACACATCCAATGTGATAAATAATATTGTTATGAAACATCTGATGTAACAATACATACCAAAATTACGCTTTGTATTAAAAAGTGTGCACTTGAAATTAATGAATAAGAAATTAGACACAAAAACAGCTGCAAATGAGTGGTGTGAGCAAGTCTATTCAGTCAGTTCTTTGGGCATGTGAGCAATCAATATTTTTTAATCTTATCGCACTTGTCTCACATAATGCAGCCTCACCATCCTGTCACCTGTGACATCCCTTCCCGGTAATGATGCTCCATCCTCTTCCTTATCTGAAGATTCGCTCATCATGCGCGCACGCACCCACTGCCACGAGATTATCGGGTAGGTGACATGGCCTCTTAAGAATTATTTGTTGGCTCACGCAACCGTATTCAAGACGCAAACAACTCGCTAATTGCTTTCAAGAATCCTGTTTTCCTGCCGGAAAAGATGCGCACTGGATGCGTCATGCATTCTCAGTACATATTTACTATGAATACCAGCCTAAGTGTTTTATTTTATCATGAAACCATAGGTACTGGAATTCCTTATTTGGACATGCTAGCAGAGTAGTTCTTTTCTTAGAAGACGCAGCAAGGGACTTCAATTTCCAGCTGGACGGTACACCACCCCACTGGCACCTAGCTGTTCATGGATACTGCACCGAGATGTTGGAGTGATGCTGGATTGGTCGTATGGCAACTAGTGACCAGGTTCATCACTTTCCCCCCAAGAACTCCAAACCTTACCCCTGGTGACGTTTTTCTGTGGGAGTACATAAAAGATCAAGTGTTTCTTCCACCATTGCCGACTAGTACTAATGACCTCGAAACAAGAATTATGTAAGCCTCTACACAGTACCACCAGATAAGCTGACGAGAGTATGGAATGAGTTTATCGTGTAGATGTCATTTGTGCTGCTTGAGGTGGTCGCACTGAACATTTATGAATATAAGGGAAAATAACGTAAAGGTTCCACGGTTCACTTCACGGGTCAACCAACATTGTATCTTTCTGGTTTTTATATTAAGTAGGGATATACTTTTGTAATAATCCTGAATTTTGTGTTGAATATAGGTCATAGATACCCTTCCCATTTACTTCACAACCTATTTAAATAAATTAGAAAAAAAAACATATAAAACTACATAATTAAATGAAATCACATTTCTTATTTACATAATGTTGCACTTATTTTGAAAAGTTGAATATGCTCTTTTAAGATGTCACTTTTTCTTTTTGGAGCACATGTTCATTAAAAAAAATGTATATCAAACTAAAAAATTGTAATTGTTTACAGATACAGTTAGGGTCCAGTTCCTGTTTTGCTATTTTGACTATTTTCTCAGAAACTGTCAGGGGTCATAACAGTGCGATTCTACTATAGGTCTTAAAGACTTGCATACACACAGTACCTACTGTACGTAGATATTTACATATGTTCGTACTAAATAAAAGTGCGTAAGAAATAAAATAACTTTATTTAACCACATTCACAAGAAAACAATTTGCTGCACTTTGTACACTTGTACACAACAAAATATAACAACATGTACTCAATATATAGATGTTAATACTGATTTCTGGATCGTAAAACATGCTTACACACATACAGTACCAATAAAATATTCAGTTTTTTTTTTTTACAAATAATTTGTGAATCATTCACCACATCACTCAACTATTACACATTACACACAATTGTTTATACATGAACATTCATCCCACTCCTACATGAAATTCATTTGCCCACAAAGTGCAGATCAAACTGAGAAAGATATACAAAGCTTTTAATATTTATGAATTATTTAACATACTATAAAAGTTGAGTTTGTCCACTGGAAAATGTTTTATCACTTTAAACTCAAACCTTGCTGCTCATCTTGATGCAACACTATGTAAAACTCCTTCACAAGTTCTGAAAACTTGCCAGTAATCACTGATAAAGCTTCAATCATGATTTACTTAACAAGTTTTATTTTCAAATTCATGGTTTATTTATTATTTACATTTTATTTCATAAGATATAACATATTTCTAAAATTATAAATAAATTAACTAAAATTGATACCTAAGACACACTAAATTCATTATGGTGCTATTACACATACATTTTCACCATGTCAAAATCCATTGTTTACTGTCTATTTATTGCAGAACTTTAATAATATTTGTACAGTACAAAATCTACTCTTATCAGACAAATCATACACATTATTCAACTTACAAAATATGGATAGGCAACCAACAGTACATTTAGTTTGTGTGATAATGTGTGATGAGTTCCGCTTACTGCTCGATTAAGCTAATTTTTCCTAGATCTCTCTTGGAAGAAAAAGCTGTACTGATTTGACACACCATTTTTACGGTTTGGTGTTACTTTTAGAATAAGAAAGTTATAACTCTGCACTCTGCAATAACGTTAGTTCTAAATTTAAGAAATATGTTACAAATACAGCAATAGCAAAAACATATATTAGCAAAAACCAAAAGCCTGCAAAAGTGCAGTATTGGTTAGTGCATGTATCATAACTGGAGTTTTCTATATGTGTACATTACTGTTGTTTGAATCTTAGAGCATCCACACAAAGTAATTTAGATGTTGACACACTTTGATGATTTCAGGTCATTCTGGTTTAGCCTATTTGAAAACTGTTATTTGGGGGTCCAAAATATAAAAAAGACACAGTATGACAAAACTAATGCACACTGTTCCTTACTGAATACGTACAGTATTACTACAGTAACTTACTAATTCTAAATTATAACATAAAATACCAACAGGAACAGAGATAATAAAAATGACACAAATACAGAAAGTCTGAACTGAAGGCCAATGGTGTACTGCCACATTTAATTTACAGTATTTTCCCAGCTACAAACATTCCTGAAGGCGTATCAACATTTATGATATTTCACACTGTAAATGTCAGTCTGCAACTCCTTTTTACAATGTCCGATAATAAATTACTTTCATATTATCAGACATTTGTTGAAATATAAGAAATAACACACTTACTTATCTTCCAACACATGTCAGATAATATGAAAGTAATTTATTATCTAACAATGTAAAAACTGTGTAGTAGACTAACATTTGGAGCATTAAGTGTCAAAAATGTGTATATACCTTCAGGAACGTTTGTAGCGGGAAATATACTGTAACTTAAAGATGGCTGTGCACTAGTGTATCTTCCTTAATTGTTGCTTCACCTAAAGTTGTTTCAGTATTGCATCATTTGTACTTTGATTCACTTAAAGTCCCCCACTAGTTTGTTTAGCGTCTTTTGAAACTATAAACTATTGCTGTGGTTCATTGTTCACTGTTTTATCGCATGCTGTATATCTCTCATACTACATCCAGCTCTGTTTTACCTCCCCTACCTCCACCATTGATACCACAATATATATTACTAAAACATATAAACAGAAATACACACGTACTTGCAGAGTAGTAATTGTAGGTGAGAGAACATAAAACACAGATGGATGACACATTTTTCATGCAGTTGCATGGTAGCGATGTTTCACTGGTCAAGCCAGCTTCCTTGGATGGCAAATTATGGCATTTTTATCGCCCACAAGGGTAAGACATTGGCCAACAAAACGTTGCGACAGCATGAAAATTGTGTCATCCTTCCGTGTTTTATGTTCTCTCATCTGCAAATACAACTCTAAGTACTGTATTTCTGTTTACATGTTTTAGTAATTAGTACCCTAGTGACCATTACCTGCTTTAGTTTTCTATTGGTTTACATGCTTCATGTTACCGTGCTTCAGAAACAAGCCACATAAATTGTTAATGAAATCATTTCATGTTACACATTTATTTCCTAACATATAACAGTACGTGAACATAACTATAACAGTAAATAACTTTGAATATGCCAGAACTTTCATTGCTATTTCATTTTACCAACAAAATTACTCTTTTCAACCTAAAACTGTGATCTATTTACCAAATATGCTTGTATTTAAATTGGGGTGGCATTATAATAACAAAGTTATGTCTAAATTATCAGAGAATAGAGATTGTTAACGGTTCATTACTTGCCGGTGAGATATCTATGCAAAAGCCACAGTGTTTGGAGTGAAGTAATAAGAAGGTGAACTAATAACGGTTGTAGCATGCTAAACATGGCATTACTGATTTTTTTCATTGTGAGGCATTTACATAAAGTGATGCTGTTTATTGTTCACTACTTGCCAGTGAGTCATCTATGCAAAAATCACAGTGCTTGGAGAGAAGTAATAAGAAGGTGAACTAATAATGTGCCAGCAGTAGTATGCTGAACATGGAGTTACTGATTTTCCTTATTATGTGAGGCATATACATAAAGTCACACTGTTAGCCTGGGTAGAGTAAAAATTCAACTTCAGTTTGCATCCATAACAAATTCTGGTGATTAAACATTCTAGTAATCTGACCAAGAAAGACAAGTTACTTCAAGCAGAGTACTCTTAATATCACGCCAATAACATGAACAACATGACAATGTTGTGGGTCGTCTCTTGTTATGTGCATGTTGTTTGTGAATGGGATACTGCTGGATAGAAAAGCACCATTACAAAAACCTTGCTGAAATTGTTGTGGCGCAGCTACCAATTTCAAAATTTGTGCTGCAAATTTTCAGTCACATGAGCAATCATCAAGCATACTGGAAATATGATATGAGATAAGGTTACATTCATGATTGGAAAGTATATTTCAGTTGCTTTAAAAAACCAACAGTATGGAAAATATGTTTTAGGGCACCAATATTAGTGTTTTATGGTTTAGAGAAACTATTTGTGTGTTTTTTATTGATACGAAACCATAGGATATAGATTTTGTGGAAGGCTTAAAATGAAATCACGTGTAATTCCACCACACAATTCACTTTAAATTTAAATAAAAGTGATACAAAAATATTTGACTAGAAAGTCATACATCACCCATTTATAAATGGAGGGAACTTGTATTCATTTTGCTTAGACTTACATTTAGGTTTATGTAATGTTAAAAAGAATTTTTTTTTGCGAATTTTGATGATGCGGCATATTTTATGAGCAATGCAGTATGGAATTTAAAAATTCTCAAAAATTGACTTTTATTGATTAAATAAGCAATGAATGGACGACTTGAGGTACCTGCCCTCTGACGTCACCACGTCACGTGACAAAAGAAGGGAAGGGATGAACTGTGGGAAACAGAAGCACGCCAGCCATGCCTTTCACTGTGCCGTAAGGGAAACAGTGGGTCAGGCATGTGTTTAGCCGGTAAAGCAAAATGGTTCAGTACCTATGCAAAAGTTCTTGTTTTGTTGAAGCAATATTTAATGCATTTTCATGTGATCCTACAAGTTTTAAGCAATGGCAAGCAAAGGTTTGGAGGGACGATCGGTCATCTCCCATAACACCGGCGATGCACACGTGCTCAAAATACTTAGTTGAAAGTGATTACCGAAAAGTTCTCAGTGGTTTTAAATTTCTTAAAAAAAGATGCTGTTCCAAGTATATTTACTTATATATCACCACGGCAGTTCTAAACAACTTCGTCGAAAATTGAAGCATAAAAGTGATAAGTAAAATGCCTGCGCATTGTTATGAAAGCTGTAGCATTTTATTGTTTAATGTTTCATGTATCTTTGAACTGTGTTTTAAAAGGCATATTTTACTAATTAATTAATACACGAGGAATTCATTAAAGTTACCCATTCTTAGTTCAGATGTAGGAAAATGTTATATTGAAATAATAATTCACTTCTCGAACACTAACCATAGACTTTAAATACAAGTTCCTCGACAGTTGTTAGAAACCTATGTGCGTAGCATACTTTCTTATGTGATACTCATCTTACATGTAGACCATAAACAATTGCAAGCACATTTTATACTTAAATTAATTCTCTCTTCAAATCAAATAAATGTAAGTGTACTTGTTAAATGTAAATAAAAGCTGTTAACTATTATAGCTGAGGTATACTTTGCCTGTCTATAACAAATAAGCCTACAGTTTACATTAATTCCTTGTAGGCCTACTCTAAAATATGACATACGTGGAATGATGTTACGTACTCGTACATGATGTCAAAAACGTTTTCAAGAGACTGTAAGTATCCATACTAAAACAAATACTTTGAACTGTTAAAAAAAATACAGAATTACAACATTTAATATATAATTTATTTTCCACAAAATATGAGATGTCAAAAATAAAAGGTCTATGCTACAACTTCTCTTTACACTTCTGTAAAGTGAATTTATTGTTTATAAAAAATACTGTTCATACTTTGTACATTGTTGAAGGTTATTGCGGGTAACTAAATATTCCCTGCACTTACACATTAAGTTATACTTACGGTTTTCAGCGTTGCTGTACTGACATTTGGGCATGAATGCTTTTTGAAATTAATTATATTGTTGCCAAGAATTAATATGCACATCGAAAACGCAGATAATGTATTTTTTTGTATACTGTCTAGTGAATTTTATTTTAAGCAATTTTACTATACTGAGTGAAGCCTTCCACCTGTAAACTTCTCAATTGTTTTACTTATTGCGTGTCCGAATTGGCAGATTTTGTAGACAAAACTATCACGCGACCCAACTTTGTATCTAAATAGGATGACATATATTATCGATTTGTATGTAAAGGATACAGACAAACAGAGCCGTCCAAATTTAACGATAAAATGCCACAAAACTAAGAAACTAGCAAATCACCATGTCGGACACGGCGTTAACCCATGCTATATTTGCTACTTGCTATTTACACTCTACAATTTTTGGTTTGAACGTGTTATTTGCCTTACGAATTTAACAATTATCATTTCATACTTAAACGTGAATATGAGTAGTAAAAGCATCACCAACTTATTTTGTATGCGACAATAACATTTACTGATGTAGGCCTAACCTCGAAAGCACCATGCATGTTACATTTTTCAATGAGCGGTTCATATTTAATGCTGGCGTAAGTTGCAAAATACGTACCCTGATTTACACTCATAGTATGTGCGTGTAACGTAAAACTCGTTATCCATTTCGTCACTAGAAAAATACACCGTTCTGTTGCACTAATTTTTCTTTTGTCGTGGGTAACAATACGTCTTCATAAAAACAGCACTATCACTTCTGGTTATCCACACAGCTTTGTAACACGATGACACAAACAAACAGTAGCCTTCTTTGGAAAGTCTGCAACTTCTCAAATTCCCTACAAAACTAAAACCACTACTCATGTCGAATGTTTTAAAGTAATTCAATGATTTCTTCCATACTAACTCTTTCAATATGCTGCTTCGTCCATTTGAAAACACGTTTGTTTACGTTCGTGTTTCCCACAGTTGCTAGTAGCGCCTCTGGCAAGTCTCGCCGTAACTACTAGGCTCCACCTCTTTTTAAGTCGTCCATTACATAAAGAACGTTACAGGTAGATCAAGTACACAAATTTACTAAGAGTGATTGACAGTCATTCTTATGAGTAAGTACATGTGGCTAGTTTAAAAGTTGTTTTTGCTTAACGTTATTGTAATAAATATTTCAGACATTCCTATAATAGTTTCAACAAGAATCCATCAACATTAGCAGTTTATAAACTCAAAGAGCAAACTTTATACTGTCATTCTGCCATCCTATTATTAGAAAACACAGTAACATTGTCTTTCAAATACGTCTGAAGTTTCCTAGGTCTTGAGCTATGGCACAATTTCCTTTAGCCACTTCCCCATCAGAACTGTTCTGCTCATTAGACCTTATTTTGCTGTTGTGTCCAATACTTAATGTACGCATAATCAGAATTACCTTCTAATAAAGTCACTTCTTCTACCAGTTGGTCATACATACTTCGAAGATCTGTTGTGACTTCGTAAGAATACCCTACCAGGTTGCAGAAGTCAAGTAGGGGCACACTGGCCATTAACAGAGCGGCGAGGATGTTTAAACATTTGTTCATGAGTATAGCTTGTTGATGTACACAAATGAGAACTGATAGCACGGACAGCATCGTCAATAACTTCCTCCCAGTGATTGATACTCAAAGCTTTCAATTTTAGAGTAAGACCTATTGTCTTACAAACTATTCCCACATGCATATCTTACTGCTTGACCATTTCCCCTAGGGTTATAAGGTGTGCTGTGACTGATGGCCATGTTTTGTTTGAATAAAAATTCCTTCACTTCCCTAGATATAAAAGATGGCCCACAATCTATATGAATGAATGTATGCTTGAGTGCTAAATGTTGTGAAGATTTGTCTTAGCTTTTTGACCACTGTTGCAGATGACATGTCCCAACATGGAATTGCAAAAAGAAATCTCGAAAGCTCGTCAAAAAATGAGAAGGTAGTAATTTTTAGTTGCAGATGGGAGAGGAACCTTGAAATCAAGGTTAAGTTTCTCAAAAGGTGAAGTAGGTTTGAAAAGAATAACCGAGTTCTGATGAAATTAGGTATAACTTCTGTATATGTTCTATATCTAGTGATAACACAATGAATGTCTTCAACATAGTATGGTAGATTTTTGATTTTCAACCAGTAATTAAAACGTGAGGCTCCAGGATAACAGAGCATCTCACACAGATGATTTAACTTACCTTCTGAATTATTTAGTAGTACACAAATCCTTGTAAATCTCTCTTTCCTTGGACGGTAAATGATACTGTAATGGAAGCATGCAGTCTCTAAATGCCAACATATTATTTTTTTAATGGTTGACTTTACCAGTGTGGTATCGAACATAAAAGATTGCTGATCTATTATTAATCTGAAGAGCCTTCCAAAAATAAATGTCTCCATTTTCAAATAGCTTCAATTATTGCTTGCGCTTTTTTTTAAATAGAGGAATAATGTGCGATAGAAGACTAACAAAAATGCAAAGTGACTATCAGAACGGGAAAGAGTAGCAGTAACTGCATTCTCAGAAGCATCAGTTTTAACAGTGAACATTTCTTCAGAATAAAAGGATGAAACAGTAGCTAGCATTTTCTATTTTAGTCTTCATATAGTAGAATGTTTTGAGTGCTTCAGCAGAATAGGGAAATCACAAATAGTTCGAAGATGCTCAGAATCTGGTTGGATTTTCTTGCGAGTTATAAGATAATCAAGTAGTTTTAGGGAGCGAACAGTTTTCATTGTTTGTCAGAGTGTACTTACAGTAATTGCAGCTTCCATAAATTTCTTAAGATTGTCATCATGATCTTGTTGATTTTTTTTCACATATTGTAACATCATCCAAGTAGGTAAATGTACCTTTTAGATTTTCAGTTTGAGTGATTTTGTCAATTCCTCTCTGAAAAGCAGCCAAACTACTTTATTGACAATATCAACAATAATTGGGAGCAGACAAGCATCTAAAGCAGTAAACTTATTCATTGTCTGGGAGGAATAAATAGTTAATCTCTTTTTAAGGTTTTCATTTGTGACAATATGAACTTGTGCTCTCCAAGGGCTGCAGCTTGGCTTAATTATATCCTCTCTGCACATACGCTCAATTTCAGCCTCTATGACTTTGAAATGACTTTCAGTTTAATGTCAATATTTTACGGCAATTTGCAAACAAATTTGCTGGAGCAACTCTTATTTATACGTATTTCTTCAGTATCAAAGACAACATTTTAATTGACAAAGTACCAACTTGGTGTGACATGCCTAAAATTGTTGTATAAAAGTAATTGAAGTTTATTTTTATTGAGACCTAGCTGGTACCCACGACTTCGTTTGCGAGGTTTTCAATTAATTGCTATTATATTTCTGAAACTAAGTTTCGAAAAATGCTAAATGGAGCAAAATGATGTTAAAGGTCAATAATGTCAGTTTTAGAAACATTTTAAAAAGGAACAGTGTTTCACAAAATTTGTTGGGTATTTCGTTCTGCTGTACTCCATTTTGCCTCCCACCTCCCCCAAAGTAAAATTTGTTTTGGCAGAAACCTTCACAGGCACACACACAACTCACCAAAATTTTTTTATTAAATTAAAATAATTTTGGCTACCCCATTTTAAGCCCCATCCCTCCATACACAATTTTTTTCAGCAGGAAATTTTATGGACGCATAAACAAATACTCACCAAAGTTTTTTAGTTTTTATATTATTTTTTTGGGTATCCCATTCTGCTCCTCTACTTCCCATAAAAAATTTTTTTTTTGGCAGAAACCTTTGCGGGCACACACACAACTCACAGAAGTTCACTTGTTCACTACATTTCTGTGTTTACTATTCTGTCCCTCTACCTCATTATGCCTTCCCCCACCAATTATTTTTTTTGCAAAAATCTTTGTGAGTGCATATAAAACTTGTCAAAATGCCATCACAATTGCATGACTGGTATAGAACCGCATAGAAGACAAACAAAACAATAATTTCTCTTTAATAAGCTCGCAGTGTGCCAGCGGCACTGCCCACGTTTGTTACTCATAACAGCAAATGTTTACTTCAGTTTTTGTATGACAGATTAGTAGCTCGGCCATCAAGTGTTAGGATAACCAAGCTGCAGGTTACTCCGTGGCAGGCTAAGCAGCTATAGTTGGCCGTATGATAAACTATCCTATGCCATTCTTAACAACTGTCCTGGGTCTTATTTTTTGTAATGTCTTAACAGATGAATATGAGAGTATATGGATGCTGTAAGTAGTATATGTGGTATGATGACTCATTTACCTCAAACACGTTCTTGGTGACAGTGCCCTCAATATATACCATTAAGAGTTTATTAAAATATTCAATCACTGAGCACACACAGGTTGTAAAACTATATGTAACTATATAATTGCACAATGTTAACTTCCCTATAAATTAATTGTCTATGGCTGTACCTGCCTTTTCGTATAGTCTACTTTGAATCATTTACAAAGGCAACAAACATTCGCCCCTTGGTATTTGAGAGATATTTTCTTAGTATAAAAATTGAGAAAATTATTTTCTGTATTGACGTAATCAATGATTTATTTAAAAAAAAAAAAAAAAAACATATTTCATTCCTTTTCACAGTCCTAAGAGTTAAGACAGAAAAGTTCTCAAATATGTTTACGGGCATTTACGTATTCATCAACAAAAAACAAAAATCAACTCTACATATCTCTGCAAGTTCAGCAGCACTCATGGATTTATCTAAAACACATTCCATGTCCTCTCCCCTCCCCTCCTTGCCTTCTGAAGTAAACAGTCCTTTGATATTTTGACTGGTTCAATAGCTACGGAATAGTAACCGAAAACACATTTCAAGCTTTTTCACCCATTTAATTCAAGAATTTCAACATGTCCTGAAGTCCTACCTTAGATATTTGTATAGGTATCTAACTGAAGTAAAAATCATAACTCACTGGGTTCAAGCTGTACACACAATTAGTAAAAAATAAAATTTTTCCTATTTTTACTCCTTGGGAGTAAAATTTAGAACAATTATAAAACAACTTTTTGGGTATTCACATGAGAATAATTTTGAATAAAAAGCAACTCTGTATCCAAAAGGGTTTAATATTAATCGATCATTAATTGAAAACACATTTCAGGTCTTTTCACCTCCGTAAATGTTGAATTAAAAAAAATTCTTAATTTGCTAATATGCATTTTTATGATTGACTTACTGAAGTAAAATTGGTTGTTTGGTTCAAACTATGTACACAAATCTTACAAAACACATTTCACCCCTTTTCAACTCTTAGGAGACAAATTTTGAAAATCCTTTTTAGTGCGTGCTTGCCTACGACCTAAATGGAACTTGCACAAAAAATGTCACATTTCTAAGTCCAGCGGCTTGGACTGCAGTTTGATACGTCAGTCAGCTAGTGAACTCTTTATACATAGAGATTAAAATATGAAACTATTTTTTCATAATTTTATAGACACTAGTGTCAAGTATGTTTATTTCAGAATCAGATTAGGAATTTAAGATTCAGCTGACCAACTGCGGGGTTTTAAGGCAGGGCTCCAAGAGGGTGCCCACTGAGGTATGGTGGAGTAAAGAGAAAGCTGCCGACTAGAGGGCAAAGTTAATTGACGTCACCCACTGAGCCTTAAATTAAAATCTGTATTTGCCAATATTATTCAAATTCGTAGCCCTAATCTGCTCCACTAAATTAATGTGCCCTAGTAAATCTAGAAAAATTTGAACACACTATAATAAGCCGTTTGGAAGTAACATAGAGGTTCACTATTGTCGGAGACGAGTTGCTATTGGCTGGTTGGTTTTTAGCTGCCTTTATAGGGAAAAGGCTCCATTTTTGTAGACTTTTGGGAGACCTGTGATATGAACGCAGAGGAAGGCGTTCATGAGGTCATGTGGCACACAGTCGTGGTGTGTAAAGTCATTGGATTTTATACAACCTGACGTTGTGGATCCAGCAGTAAACAGCACAACGGAGACTGACTGTGGCTCTCAGGGCACCGTGCCTGAGAAAGGAGATACTTGTACGTTGACTAAAATTCATAATCTTCTATTAAATTTAAACCACCACAGATAGGCTATGACAATATGCAGAGTTGCTGAGACAATAGGAAATTTTGGTAGCTTTACAGAAGGACAATATTAATCCCATTTACTGCAAATTTATTTCAGGACGTTTTATGAGACTACCCACACAAAAAAAAAGTAACATAAAATAGTAACAACTGTAGGACATTAGTGTGTTTTGAATACACTGCAGAGGCGGGTTGCATGGATTTCAGTACCTTCATGCGACAGAGGAGAGCATGATCAGAAATAAAAAATTAATTTAAGGGACACTTTTATGATTGATCAAGATATGCAATGATAATACAGTAATTTACATTTTGGTAAGTTCACGAGAAAATGAAAAATTTCACATTTTATGTACTTATATTAAAATAGTAACATCAGAATAATATTTAAGTACACAAACACATAAAATTAATTACAAATGTTGCTACTATTCCTCAACACCTCTATGTTTAATACAGCAGCCATTTTATAAAATGCTGCTATTTGGTCCATGCCATATCCACTTCCGAGCTAACATAGATTAGGTAGTAATTTTTTGGGTAACAAGATTTCGGTCTTCTTTTTTAAAGTAATGTACAACAAGTACAGTAAGTACGCTTTCATAAAAAAGGAAAAGGTTGAATATTAAATTATATCATTAGTTTTTAAAATGTTTTATGTGCAAAGTGAATGTAACTTCTTATATGTAATGGCTAAGTAGGTGCTTATTTTTAAATCACGACTATTTTTAACATTTTTAAATTAACATAATTTTACATAATACTTCATGAGAATCATCTTCACTTTCGAAACAAATTTTTGTATCCTTTTTCTTAAATCACAGAAAGGAAGAAAACAACGAAACTACATACATACGAGCATGTAACATATATTACTTACCTGATTAAGTCCTTGTCTGCATGTCACTCACATTCAATTCTTTTGCACGGAAGACTTAGAGAACAAATACACATTTGAGGAAATGCAACTGCGAACTATTTATCAGTTTCACAGGTGTAAAAAAATCAGTATTTACCCATGTACCACCCGTGCATTTTTCTCAAACACAAAACTAAAAATTAGAGGTGCAGGCCATATACTGAAATCAAGGTTCAGACAAATAGGGCCTGGAAAAACTGGGTTTGTACATTACAGACTGCTGGAAGGAATTATAATGACGGACAAATAAGTGTGAAACCCTTCAATTAGAAAGCAGGGAATACGCAATGCCAGTATTACCGTCAGTCAAGAAAACTGCAGTGCGTCAGTGGGTGCTGGCCCACTGGGACCTGCAGAGCTGCGCCAAGCCAGCGTGCACCTAGATCCTTTGTCTTACTTGCCTGGTCCTCTGAGCGAGCATCTAGGCACTTGCAGCTGCGGAACGGAGAACTAAGACTGAGATAGTGAAAGTGCCACAGTACAGAACGCTCTAAATACACACAACTGCCAACATAATTCAGTACACGCTGCTGTCACTGTGGAGCATTCACATGCCGTGCAACAGCGAGCCAGCCAGCCTCAAGCTTTTAACAATGTGGGGGTGCGGGTCTTACATGGAGGCGGGTGGTACATGGGTAAATACGGTATTTTCTAGTTTACAAGATGAACCACAAGCTGACTTAAAACCAAATTTTACCATCCAAAAGATAATTCAATTTTAAAAACAATCATAAGAGCAATCAATTTTGAAAATCATTAAATTTTTGGCCAGTAACTTTTATTTATGAGCCTATGAATGAGTTAGGCAGGGTACAAACACACTTCATAAAGAAGAGCATTCATTGCTGTGTATGTAATTAACTTGGCCAAGAAAATCTGATTGTTTACTTACATGTAACTACAGTGAGGTATGGCAATACACTACTTCTCTTTCAGATAAGGAAATATGAAATAGTTTAATAATTTATTTTATTTTTAATTTCTAAATTATGATTGGGGGTTAGCTAGATTGTGGTAATACCTGTGATGCTGTTCAAAGTTTTAATATGGAAGGAATTAAAAAAAAAACTACACACTTTAAACATATTAATACAGCATAAGTTACATATATTTTTTTAAAGATTAATTTTTGAAAAGAAATTTTATATTTGGAATGAAAAAACCTTTAAAATATGTATATAAATAAGTGCAATATTTATCTCTAAAATAGAATAGCCAACGTATTTCTGTTCCAATTAAAAATTAAATTATTCATTCATTTGATATATGTGGAAAAATCAGTAAAAAAAGGCACTGAAATATTAAACATTCTCTAGTTTCTGATTTCACAGCACACACGTTCAAAATTATTCACCTTAAAATCCTAAACCCTAGCTTTCCAAATTGGAAGTTTTTAATTTTCTCTGTGATTACTAGAAACTGCCAAATAATTGTGTACTTTCTGCTAAAGGTATGATTTATTTTATTACTTTTAAAACAATTGTTACATTCTAACTAAAGTAGTTACTACCGTATACATTCAAACAATTTCATTTCAGTTCATGTTTGTTGTAACCACAGGAAGAATGGTGGGACCATACGTAAAGAAAGTGTGCAAGACGTCAGTCGTGGCAGCAGTGTGAAAACAGCAGCAGCACATATCAAGTTGATGGTACAGTACTCAAAATAAAACAAACAAGAGAGTCAAATTTCAGTATTGCACACTACTTCATAAAGAGGACAAGGGATTATACCTCACAAAGGTCCAATGGACTAGGGTTCATTGCAACAAATTCAAAGACTATGTCATAGAACAAACGTAAGAAATTTTCAGCATGGTTGAAAGTCGTTTACTTCTAAGTATCAAAATGCAGCACATCTACCAACAATCCACCTAATTAATATAAACAATTGCTTTTCTCAATGTCATCAAGATTATCTAAAGATGCACTGTATGCTGGTCAAACATGTTTGCATTGTATATGTGTATCACTACAAAAACACTTGTGACACCAAGAGGCCTTGCATACCAGTAGGGGGTATAGTTCTATTCCCAATATATAGTACGCTATTGATAAAAATGTAAATTTCAGTAACAGATTCTTTGATTTTCCAATAATAAACCGATGCTGGCATTCACTAAAATTCTTGAGAATTCCGTTTCCATATTTTTGACATCAACAAGGAATTGAACTTGGATATGTGGGTTATTGTCATATTTTAAAAGTCAGGAGCCGGAAGCAATTGAAAAACACAAGGGACTCTACTTAAACTTAATTTTTGTTATCAATGAGTAGAAAGATACATTCTTCGCATATGTGAAAAAGCAAATGTTTACGTGAATTCCCACTTTAAATAAAGTGAATACATAATTAACGAGAAAACACTGAGAGTTCGCTTTTAGACATACAGAATGTAGTGATACTAACTTTTCAATGCACAATTGTAAATTTACGCACATTAAGAAATCAATTACTTTTCAACCATATAGTGTCACAACAGAAAAAAATGTGTCTACAGAGACAAATACAAACGTCTAGTAGACCAACAAGCTGGAAGTACAGCTAAATGACAAACATATATTTCGTACTCTTTTCATGATGCAAAAAAAGATTGTGGGGTTGAATTTACTAAAGATATGACAGCAGCTTCTGTGAAGACAAACATACCTTTAGAGAAGTTTGAAGATCCAAACAATAAAAAATGGATGAATAAATAAAGAAAAAGAGTAGAAATTAATAAAAACCTTTCTTTACATTGATTTTTGTGTGAAAACATTCCATAATCTTGTATATATATTCCATATCATGGAAAACAATGGTGCTTGGCACAGCAATCTATTCTAAACATCACTAGCTGAGCAACATATGACTTTTTTTTTAATTTATGAAACTTTTAATTTACTGCCCATTGAGTGTATAAATGTTTTGTAGATGCATTTTATTTTAAGGTAATGTGGTTTTGAATGCAATTTTTAAACAGAAGAAAGCCAAAATACATATTTAGGCCTATGTACTTTTATTATAGTGTGTTTGCTTTAATCAATTTTTCGCACATTTTTATTGGGTTCACACTACATTTGTTTCTACAGTACAATTCTATAAAAAGTTATAAAAAAAGATAACAGTACTTTTTCATTTTGACTATTTAAAATGGTTAACTTGTGGGGGAAAAACTGTTAACTAAAATTACAATAAACTCTTGCCAGTTCGTGGCCCGAGAATCTGAAGTACTTAAAAATCCGGGGCATTTCGAAGTGACGTGACTGTTACAGTTTTGATGTAGAACAATGTGTACTGCAACACTGCTGCATTTAACTGCTGCTTCCGCATTTGTGCTACGCTGCGCTGCACTGGACTACACTGCCAGAATGGTGGCCATAAAACAAAACTAGCTCTGCAAATCCAAGATGAACGCCACTACTGTAAACAATCGATGAGACAGTGCTCTCAGCTCCCTATGGCTGTTAAGGATTAAAATGGCAACGGCAAGACTACAGTTTACGGTATTATAAAGTACATGAAATACTAATGCAGCATCACACTCTGCATTCCACTTTTCTTTACTAAAGAAGATACACCATTAAACAGTCCAACAATCCAACATCCATTGTGATGCTACTTGTGCGCAGACTAAGTGTTCATATACAATAAGAGATCTGACAAAATTATTTTTTAAATGTAGAATTTGTATAGGTTCTCAATTTTTATTTATGAACTTTGTTGTAGTCCGAATAATGTTTTGTGGTAAATACCCAATAACTTTTTCTAATTTGAAAAACTTTATTTTTTATATTTCTTGTGCCTAGTCTAACTGCAGCACGTTAAACACTGTAATTTTACTTTCAATTTACGTCACAGTCTTAACACATGTGTCAATGTATCATAAATGCCAGCTCCGTACTGTTGATACCTTCTACTTCCCACGTTGTCAAAGTGATGACATGTCATCTCCTTATGCTGACACCAATTTACTTTTTTCTGTTGCCTTTACTTTGCAAGAAGGTGTAGGAACGACTGAATGTATTAAATTCAAACTGTCATTTCAAATAAAAACCAAACATGTCTCACTGCATGGCAAGACTATCTGCACATATGCAGGTGAAGGAGTGACCTTGGTAGTCTCCTGCCAGCTGCCTTAACACTTCTCCTGCCCCTACCCACCAGCACAACCACTTCTATTTCCCTTCCACCAGACTTCCCGCTTCAGCACGTGATGTTGCCACCCTCCTGTAGCTATGTATAGCTGGTTCACAATAAAGGAGACTTTGGGAACTATTAATTGCACTTAAGGGCGCTGCCTACCTGCATGTAAGAGGTTCAGAAATGACCGAGACATAAGTGCGACCTTGAAATGCACATCAAATGCAGCATTGCCTCAATGAGCCAAGTTCTGAATTATCATGCAAGGTTCCCGCTGGGCAGTTTTTACTATGGGACACTAAGCAGTGACCATATAATTCTATTGGTGAAAAGTCTGTAGCAAAGTTCAGTGTAGGTCACAATCTGAGTTTCATATACATCCAGTTAGTATATTTTGAAGTACAGCAGCCTCAAAAGGCTGTTTATAGCCATGCTGGAGGGCTTAGAAATAGTGTTTTTAATAAGCATAGTGACATAATTATAAGGTTTCTACCTTGTCTGAAGTCTGATTTCTTTTCATACGTTGGCACAATGGGCACACGTGGGAATGTTACATAGAAAAAAACTGGTTTACAAACACACAGCAACACATTTGGAGCATGGGGTAGCCTTAATAAGAAGACTTTGAATTACTTTTACATAATCCACTACTTCTACTAACAAATGGCCATGTTGAATACATAACATGGAGACTATAAATTTACAGTGAATAATTTCTTTGGTGCTGACTTTAGTATGAATGGACTAAACTTGAATTGTTAACGTTTCCTGCCATGCTGTTAACTTCTTAAGTGTCTTGTAACTTGTTTATTACGAAGTTAGAGAGTTGTACATGTTCATCAATTGCACCAATTTAAAATTGTAATAGGGAATTTTAAAAAAATCAATAGGTCATAGATCCCCGACACCCACAGACTTGCTAGAGTTTACTGTATACCACTGTCCGCATAAATTACATAAATCTTCAATGCAACTTTCTGCAAAAGAAATAAATACATTTTCACAGAAAAAAAAAAAAAACTTGAATAAAAATAACACCATGACAAAATAATACCACTAATGCATGTGTCTATCAATGAGTGATCTCACACATGTTTCAATACTGTTTCTTTTTTAATGTGTTAAGTATTAAATATATAAATACAGTGAAATCTCAATATAAAATATGGCTTATAACACAACCTTTGCTATAACAACAAATGTGCAACATATCTCTAAATTACGTGTGAATTGTCTGGAACAATCTGCTATTATGAAAATTTTTGTTGCAATTTACAGCTGTTATGATGAGGTTTCACTTATTAAATTAATAACGTTTCTGATATACCTGCAAGGATAAATTGAAAATTAACTTTACAAGTGTTACGTTGCACTAATTTTGTAAAACTTTCTTGCGATAAAGGAAGTTGCATATCCTTTACGGTTTCAGTATTTATTTTTAAAAAACATTTGCCTATCCAATAAAACATGCAAAAAAATTGGTATTGACTCGGGCATTAACATAGAGTGTGGAAGAAGCAGTTTCATTTTCTTTTTTGACATCGAAAGTCTGACTACATACCATGGCATGTTGCTGTTAAAATCTGTCACACGTTTCAACAGTAATTTTACTAGCACATAATCTCATAGTATTTCACACTGAGCTTATTGTTAAGTATGTAGTCATGGTCAGATAATATAAGGTTTCGTAGGGTGCACATTCTGAGGCTCTGTTTAGTTTTTTATGTAAATCACCTTCAATATTGGACACAAATATTTTCATAATAATTTTGGTTTTCGTAAATATGGGCATTACAAATCTCCAAGAATCACAGACTGGCAACAGTTTACTGTATTTTGTATGAATGTCTTCAATTTCAGTGAAACTACTGCACTACTGTGACAATAACATGCATTGAAAAAAGTTAAATTGTGCAAAAGGAAGTCAGTTGTGCTACAGGGTTTTCAGGCAAACAATTGACAATTTAAAGAAGGAAAATAAATAAGAACTGTAAAGAATTAGCTCTAACTCAACATGCATCATGAAGGTGTTACACAATTACTAATTAGAATGTGTATGAAGACTAATAACTTTAGAATAAAGTTTTAATTACAAAATAAGCTCTTTAAAAATACGCATAAAATTAATTTCATCAGTATTTTTCGGTGGCAAAAAAAAATGCTGTCTACCTTATAAGCACCCACAGAATTTGCACAAGCCACCAAAATGTTGCGTGACTGATGTAACGTTCTAAAATTTAATATTAAAGATAGTATTTGAAGACAAAGAAGTGTCGCTGAAGATTTGACCTTAACAGAACCATGCAGCAATACTTTACTCAGGCCTAATTAATAATGAAGACATAAAATACCAAACCATACAGCATGATCAACTCAACACTGCAAGATTTAATGGCTGGTGTCATTATACAAAAATTAAGTTTAATACTTTACATTTAATATTACCTACCCGTTCACATTAGAAGCCAAAACAATACCTATTTTTCCATTTTAAATTTTAACACAAAAGTTATTTCATAAGTAGTTTGAAACATAAATTAATAAAATTCAGTATTTTGCCACTAATGGCTAAAACATAATTTTACCACAAGCACATAAATTTTTTTTTAAAACAAAACATGGATTTTAGTAAGTAATGGCAAGATAGCACATGGTGAAAATATATTTATTAAATATGGCATGTAAAAACATGTTAACAGCAAAATAACAATATGAAAATGCTTATATTTTGCTTTATATTATGTATATATTTATACACTTGGAAGCAGCTTCAAACTGATTTCCTCCAAAGCTTTCCGATGCTCGCATTTTGACGTAGCTAAGGAGGCATCCAATACGCAGAACGTTCTTGCATCAATGTAACCACTCAAATCAACACCGACTGTTACAATACAAATGAATAAAAAATTGCACAACAATAGAGAAAAAGCATGCTTTTATTATATCAGCTTTTTCACTAAAATTTTTTGGATGGAAATGAATAAATGAATGGCAGGATCCGTAAAACTCGTGTGTGAAAGAAATATGGTAAAATGTGTAATAATTTGTGTGTGGCTGAAGATAAAATAAATAAAATAATTTATTCTGTATACTCCCACCACTCCTTTTCATAACCTTCATGGACATGTTCTAGGAGAGCTTTACGACGGCCATCACAGTACCTGCAACACCAACACATACCACTGTAGAATAACATTAGACATACAGCAACCAATTAAAATAGAGTAACAAACATATTAACAAGTACTGCTATAAACTAGCTGCTTGTAATACAAATCTGTATTCAAAAGTACACCACGCAAAAAATATTTTGTGAAAAAGTATGTTAACTATTATCAAATGTAACCCATTATTAAATACTGCAATCTGAAACCAATATAATGAAAACTGTAATCAAAAGCTTCAACAGTGAAAGGTAAAATTAATGCATGGCTAAAATTCAAACGTACACACTTCAAAAATTATAACAGTGAACAACAGTCCACTTCAGTGGAAGCTAATGCTGAAATCACCAAGATCATTAATGAAATCTTATCACCAAAGGGTACAGCTCAACCAACTCAGTAAACCACCTGAACATACTGACGGTTTAAAACATAGGCTACATAAAAAGAAAGTAAGGCTGTAGGTAGTGGGGTGGACCTTAGTCTGGGTTGGGCAGTATTTTACATACACGTAACTTCACACTCAATGCTAGATAACCTGTGGGTAGATTAAAAAGTTTTCCACGTTAACTGTAGCATCCACTACAACTGTGATGATCTGTAAAAATCCAGAATATCTGTGAAAATACAAATTATTCACTAAAGCACCAATTATTTGATATATTTTTTTTAAAATTTAAAATGGAACATTTACATACTGGGACACACATTAGTGACAAGCTGCAAAATCTCTAAAACTGGTAGCTGCAGCATGAAATATCCACTAAAAAAAATTAAAACAGACTAAGGAAATAATTTTCCCTCTGAAAATACTTCTAAGATTTGAAATGAAAAATTTAACAGTCTGTGTCATTTGCAGTGCAATAATATTGTTAGTGACTTAGATAAACTATTCATGCATAAATTATGTATTATTTGATCCTAACCACTAAAATAATATGCTGAACAAAAAATAATGCAATGTTTGTCCCGAATCTGTTGAATGACAAACTTATACCTAGGTAACCAAATACATGCTGTTAATTTTTTATTACAAAATCTCTTCATGATTCACCTTCATAACAGCTGTTAAAAATGCCCTCCCTTCAACCTCAATGCAGAAATTACAGTATGAAAGTATTAGTTCACACACGTGTAGGAAAAAGTGTTGTACATCATACAACTATTCACAGGCTGCTGTTATCTGTTCTAGTACTTACACGTAGGTTTCAACCAATGTCATGTAGACTTTATTCTTAATGCTGTTGTGAATGTAAATTTAGGAATGGTGCTGCTTGTAGTGAATTGCTGGCCTTCACCCACTATTTATTTCTAGTTGGCTTTGGGCTGTGTGGTGCAGCATGACAGGATCACTGGAAGTTGTAACCCCTTGGTGTGCTAGTTCAGATAATCACAGTGTTTGATTTCCCACTGCCCATTAAGATGTACAATGTGTAACCTTGGGAACTATTAGTAATTTAAGTTTTATTTGTTGTTTGTAAGTATTTTCTTCACATGTAAGTGTTTATTGTACGTGACTTGGTAAGTGTAATGTAGTAACCTGCAGGGCAAGGGTACTCGTAGATAGTGAGTACTAGGGTTGGCGATCTGCAATATATCTCAATTTGAGTAAAGTGTGAAATGTTGGGACTACTGTATGTGTATAACTTTAAGTGAGCCAAGCCTCAGCCTACGAGGAGTGCTCAGGGACGACCCTAAGGACCGGTCCATACAGGACTGGATGCAGGCCCCTGAGTCCGCTGCTGACGCCACCGGCGAACCCCAGTGAGAAACTTAGTGATGTTAGGAGGAAGATGTTGCCAAGCTGTGTTTTGTCAAATCTCCCTAGGTGGGTTGTAGTGAATTGCTGACTTTCACCCACTATTTATTTCTAGTTGGCTTTTGCATTCTGCCCCACTGCAATTTCAATGATGGTCAAAGGCATCAGCAGCAACCCTAGGATCCCTGGGTGCACCATAAAATAACAATTATGGTTGCTGCAATAGTTGTGCGAGTACGAAGTCGCCCGGCGTCAGTGTGGGCCCCGGCCTACCCAGGAGTGAGTGCTAGTGTGATAAGGGCTGTGGAGGCTGTTGGAATGTGCTGGCATAGGCACTGATCGGCGGGACACGTCCAACGCGTGAAGAGATAAAGAATCGGAAGCCTGGTTATACAGTCACTGACATAAACTGGGAAGTGTTGCAACTCGCACAGACTTAAGATTTAATCAATTTGATACTGTAGTTTCGATGGGCCGGACCCCTATTTATTGCTTAAGTTGTGTGATATAGAAGGTGACAGATAGTTTGGTGTAGTTTGTTGCGGTAATGTTTAAACCCCCTCCCCTGGTTAAAGTATCTATGGTTTGGAACGATAATCACGTTTTTGGACGTGACGTCACGCATGCGCTTACCACGTGGTAGCACTGCTGTCTCGTAATGAAGGATTTGTAATTGGTCAATTTGTGACTCCTCTCTATGTATAATACAGGTCATAATAATTTATTTATGGTATTTGGAACCCTGAACTTGGTAAACAGCGCCATTCACTGCAATTGAAACTGTATCAACTGTAAATTTTCCACTTTGTTTGGCAAGGTGGTAACCCTGGGGCGCTTCCGGCGGAGGCCCTGGAGGAAGAGCTGGACCAGCTTCATTTTTCTTAGCATGAGGGCAGCGGATGCATGTGGACGTTAGCCGGCGAGTTGCCGGAGTACCACGTGGTACGCTTTGCTATAAGTGTATATCCCAGAAGGGGGGGGGGGGGAAGGCTAGTGGAATTCGGGACGGCCCATCGCGTTAATGTATGTTCTGGTTAAAGTTTTAAATCACGAGTGTGTATTTCACATGTTGCTATCGGCAAATAAAGTTTAATGAAATCGGAACTCTAGATTCCTTTAACAGAGTTGGGGATGGTAAAGTATTCCTTCAGCATATTATAAGTGCCTCCTTTCTCTCTTTCGAACCCCCCCCCCCCCTTACCCATGATGCGATAAGGAACGAGTGCTGATATAGACGTTGAATGTATTGGGGCTGAGCTAGCAACGAGGGCAAACATCTAGTGGTCGGAATCAGAGCCGCCACATGCTGTTCACCAAATCCATTATCAAAACACTGTACGTAGTAAACTGTTGACATTGCATTACTAGCAAAAATCCAAACTACACTGACATACCAAAACAAACCATTTACTGTGCCTTACACCTAACTGCATGTTATTACTGCGGTGTCAAATTGCGAACATCTGTGGAACTGTGGAACTTATGTCTGCTCAGCCAATGAACCGGAACATATGAAGGCGTGGAATTCAAATTTTGTGCAGCAGCGTTAGCTCCTGCAGCTTTGCATGTGCACGCACACACATGCATAGAGAGAGGCACAGACATGTATACAGGGTAACCTTGAAGGTTACTTTGGGAGTGCCATGAGAAGCAATGCACTCATCATACACTAACCAGCATCCATAACAATGTTCTGTCGGTACCTCCTCTGGCCCTAGCCAAATTCTGCCGCATGAGCACGCCGAGAGGGGTTAGCTAAGAGCGGAAGGTCAGAAAGGGAACCAGGACACAGGAACCTGCCACCCCCTTCTACTTTACTTTAGCCGCACGGACATAAGAACTAAAGAGGTTTACAGCCAGGGCCGATTCACTGCCATATCAAAGGTTGTGTCTCTTGCTTTCAGAGGAGATGTGCAGGCACAATAGTGTAAACATCAGGGCAGCAACCATTAGAATTAAAGGTTGCCAGAGTGTTTGAGTGTGAGATAAGTATGTAATATTTAAGTGATGGTTAGGAGCCGGAAAAGTTCGCAGATTCAATAACCTGCATGCTAGAATACATTGTCCTACGCATATCAAAGCAGTTTATTCGTTCATTGTCCGCTGTTCCAGTGAGAAGCAGCTAGCGAACAAATGGTTGGGGCTTGAGTATGCACAGAACAGTGCATTCTAACATGGAGGTAATTGAATCCGCAAAATTTTCCAGCCCCTAGTGATAGTGATATTGTTTATGTACTTTACACACAAGGCCTACGTATGCTAATCTTATTAATGAAAGTGTGTTTTAATTATTAATATGAATTTGGTCATTACACGATGCTAGCTTTGCCAGCAAGCACCTAGTGCAGGCAGCGCATGCAATGCTCGACCCAGTTGTTCTTCAGCATTCAACAAGGCTGACTGTGTATATGTGAGGGAGCTAACTACTTTCTGCTAGCCTAATTTATTCTGGAACCCTTTTAACCCTCCCTCCCTCACACATGTCGTCACTCAGTCAGCAGTGTTTATTTGCTGTTCGGTGTGTAAATTTAACATTTAGCCGCCAGCTTAGGCAATTGGCATTGTAACCCTCGTGGTAGCGGGTTACTGCAATTTTGCAACTTTCTCAAAGACGTAAACTTAATTTCTGCTTTCTCCCCCCTTCGGGAGAAACTTTAATTAGTGGGCTCGTGTAAAGTCACCCCCTGTTGATGAGCGCTGAGGAAAGTGTGAGTTTGTAATTTAATTTCTGTGTGGAAACATGACCAAGTAAATGTGTGAAACCCAAGTATCTTTCATTTGACAAATAGCTGTTAGTGTGAGTGTGTGAGGCGTCCTCCTAGCCTGGACAGGGAGCAGACAAGGGTAAGCATAGACAGCATCCTGAGGTACAGCCACGAGGGCCCTAAACACCCTGAGATCCATGCTCCCGAGTCATCCAGGCAAGTAGCTGAGTGGTGTCCATCACTAGTATTTTCACTATCACCTTCAACCTCAGGACAGCACTGTCAGTTCCTTGGTGGCATATTTTGCAACAAGTTTGAACATCTGCAATGCTATTCACCAATGCAGGTATATATATCCATGTTTTGAAAACTATGCAACAGAATTTCACTGTTCCAAGTCTATTGGCCATGTAAACATTACCAAGTCAAGTAAAGAACTCGTTCCTTATGCGTTTGCAAAATAATTAATGTAATAAAAGGAAATTGTTCATTGGAACTTGTTCCTTCTGAGCACTGCTTATATTGTATGTGATAAAAAATATTACTATTGGTACCTAACCTATTGAAGCAATGAAAAACACCCAAGGACTTGTTATTTCAGAAGGGCCTTGTACTGTAAAATTATGGACTCTTTAAATCTGTCCTAAGATAATTTTTATTGTAGTTTAAAACATTTAATTGTAATTTTTTGTTCTTTACTGTTTGAACAGGCAAGTCCGTTATAATTAGCAAAGGATGCTAAATTACTTAGTTTTTGTAACAAACAATAATGCCAGTGTCGTTAAATGTTAAATCTTTTAAGTTACAGGACTATCGGGCGTAGCACTAGTAACTAGTGAGGGCTCCTTCTAGAATTTCAAGGCCGCTGATGTAACCGTTCAAGTCATAAATATTCCTTTCAGATCAATTAGCATGTTTCAGATAGTGAAATAACTTTAAATAGAGGTTTGTTTAAATCTTTGTTATATTCAACGTTCTTTTCGTTTAGTTAAGTTTCTCTGTATATTAATTCACTAATTTGCGGGCCTAAAACATTCTTGGAGCGAGGCGACGCTTTTGGAGGTCGCACCAGTCTTCTGGCAAGGGGGTAGGTGTTGGGAAGCATCAGTCAGCAAGGAGATTGCACGCCAAGCGGTTGTGTTGGCTGGTCGTGCTGCTCAGCAACAAAACGCGAGGCCAAAATGCTAACTTGATGTTTTGTTGTCTTCTTAACTAGTTAATATGTAAGGACGATTCTTACTCTTCAAACTTAAAATGACTCCGTACTGGTGTTGATTTCTACACGTTTTGGAAGCTGGTGTAGCATATGAGAAAAAAACCTCGAGGGAGAAAAACGTGTTGTAGTGTTTTATTTGTACCATGATCATGCTTATCATCTCCGGTAAAACTTTGAACAAATTATAGGGTGTCTACCCAACCCATTCAACAAAATTCAGTGACTTCTTCGGTGACCTATGGGGACATAAGGTCTTGGGACTTATATATTTATATTCACTTATACCGTCATCACAGTTGCAAAATTTAACTATTAACAAGAACTATAAAAACAATGATTATATGCAGTTATTCTTTTTTTTCAGCAGTTTCTTTTTTTAACTCTTAACATTTTGATATTGTGGGCTGCTCTCTTCAACAATAAGATAGAGATTTTACGAATATACTTCGGGAACCATTATCCAGAAAAAAAGCTGAAGCTGTTAAAAAAAATATGACGGCGCACGTCGGAGAGCAACATTTGGCTTGTGAGCACTACTACGTTACACAGTTTGTCTAGCCTCATTTCTTTTAAAGGCAAACGCTTACTCTTTGTAGATAACAAAGCTGTGCCAGCTAGAGTTACATGATGTTTCATGGCCAGCAGATGACCGACCCCCACCCCTTCCCCCAACCGCATTATACTTTTTCAGCGTGGGAAACAACTTGCAATGTGTTTCCCAGAAACTGTCAATCAATAGCCTCATCCACTTAGCGAAAAAATGCCCAGCAGACATTCAACTTGTAACCCCCCCCTCTCCTAGTTATTATCAGCTCACTTTCACGTGTATACTAACACTGGTAAAGATAATCTCTATTACCTTGCACAAAACATGATTTTTTGTACCCCGCCTCTACCCACAACCAACCACTGAAAATGATAAATAACCACATGTCTTGTATGTTATTTAACAAGTTTTGGCAGTTTTTTGTTTATAACATTTTCCTGGTGAAGTGAGGAACTTGATGTGTTGCAGTCTCCTCAAGGCTGTAGGATTTCTGGTGCTGACGCTTTAGTGAAGCCATAGGCTTCACGGAATTTAAACGTGGTGCAGGTGATTGACGAACGTTTACCTTTGTCTGCTTAAAGTATTGCGCTGTGGCGGAAGTGTGTGTGACTGTGTCACTGCAAAGAAAAGTGAAGGCACAACAACAACAACATAAAAAAAAGAGGGGGGGGGGTGTTATTAGCACTACACATCAGCAGTGCGAGCATCTGGAAAGTAAATACGACTGGGCAACGGGGAAGAACTGCATAAGTGACTAAGTTTGGACTTGTTGACAGCACCATTTTTGCATCAACTAGGCTCTTGAGGCACACTACAATATCTGGACGTGCCATTGTTAAAAGGGCACAAATACTGAACACAGTACAGCACAAAGGTTGAACTTGCAGATAATTCCTAGCTAAATATATGCTCGTTTTTTGAAGCTAGAAATAAATGAGTGCAATTTGAACATATGAATATAAACCGCTTGTTCCTACACGGCAATCACCTGCCCAAATCCATATCCCTTTGTTAAGTTCCATGACTTTTTCGTGACTTCCAAGACCTCGTTTCAATTCAGTGACTTTTTTAGTGACTTCTGCGACCAGCAAACACCCTGAATTAGTGTACTTTTTGTTTGGGTGTAAAAAGAAGTTTAAGAAATAAATCAGTGCCACTATTTGTAAGTGCAATGAACATTTTCTTCAATGCGGCTGCCATTCTAGTATCGAACCTCACATCAGAACCCTAATATCTCATTGCTCAAGCTGTAGCTGGCATCTTTATGATGGTGATACCATCGGCATCACAACATACACCAAAACACAACAAAAAAACTCCAAAAAGTGCACATGCATGCACACACATGCACAGACACATGCACACACATGGGCACTCACACATACATGTATAAACATATGCAACACACACATACATACAGATGGTTCATAATTAAGTGAGAACCTTTGAAAACCAAATTACTTGATTTCCTTCCAGCCAATTTGTATTCTTCTGGCCCTTTTTAATATAAACATAACAGTCTAAGAAAATTTGAAGTGTGTATAGTAAAGGTTGTATTGTACTGAAAAATTAACATCAGAGGCCACAACAAAATTAATTTTCAATTTTTACTCTACACACTCTTAAAAAGTGCTTACTTTACCACACACGCGCACATACACACGAGAAACAATGGATAGAGAATTCACTGTATTCTAAACAGTGACAACAGCAACGTGTTGCGAGAATAACACTTGAATTATGATGGTTGCTGGAAAATGTGAGAATGAATCATTGACTCAAGACTCTTCAATCAGAATTGAAGCACTGAATGGACTGAATTTCCAAAGAGGAATATACGTAGAGGTTGCTACTAAAATTATAGTAAGAACTGTTAAATTTTTCATTTTAGAGACTGTACATTCAAGTTTCAGCCAGTAGAAAACTCCTGTGAACCAAAATATTAAATAGCTCTAATGAGAATGGTGTCATTTGCAATCAACAGAGAACATTATACAGAAGTGTGTGAACAGAATTGAAAGAAACTTTGGTCAAATGTACACACATTATAGCAACAATATTCTGTGACAGTCATATGGATTTTGGTGTTAATGTTTACGTATTTTCTGTGCCAGTGCATATGCCACTGATAGAGGTCTTGTAAATGCTGACATTAGCTCTAACCAAAACAAAACGCTTGTGACGAGCCAAAGTGGAACTTTTATATATCTCAGTACACTTAATTATGTAATTTGAGGAAAATGGCATTTGTGATTGTAGATACCTCGTGTCGGGTATCAAATTAACCGTCTTGACGCATTGGTACTGGAAATAATGATAATTTTGTGGTAATATTAGATTTCAGTAGTTTAGGATTAGTTTAGTAGATAATAGTAAATGAAAATCAAGTGCCTCGAAGTCTGGAGAGGGGGTGGTCTGCCGTCACAAAAGGTCTGGGCCAGCCGGCAGCCCCCTCCCCCCCTCTTTCCATCCATCCCCCCCTTCTGCCACAGCACCACTGTAACAACCCGGCAGTGGGGATTACTTTTATTTATTTGAATAATTATCGGTGTCAGTACAGTTATAACTAATCAATGAAAATAATATTTTGTAATCAATCAAGGGTATGTCAACAAATGTGTAATAATTAAGCTTTGACACAAATAAACAACGGTCAAGGGTAGCGTGACGTTTTGCTCACGAGGGGCGGAGCTAGGTAGTCCAGGGTTTCCATTCGCTGGAAGGCGTGCCCAAGGATTATTGTACACTGGGGACTTTTTCCCGCCAAATGTTAAGATGTAAGAGTCGTCGTCGAGATTTGAAGAAGTGAAGGTGAGCGCGGAGGGAGCTGTTGGTGTCCTATCCGGCCACTTCGTCGAAACATTTCAATTAAAATACTTACATTAAATATTTGCAAGGGCAAGCGTAAGCGTCGCGTATTATTATGTTATCGATTTCAGCAAGTACAACTCTCTCCACCTCTGTGAGCGGCGTGGCGGTACGCGAGACTGATTTCACAATATTTGCCTGAGTTATTATTTCTCATTCCTCTACTCATTAGCTTGTGCTGCATTAAGGGGACTGTCGCACGCTAGACTGTTCTCGTCATGACATTTTTCAGCACTTTACAGCAGTTTGTTACATTTTTGTTCAGAGAAATGTAGAATAAAGCATGTTGTATTTTCAGAATAGATTCAGCAAAACAGAATTTTTAACCTTTCAAAAGGTAAGACTTCACAGTGGTAGTTGTGTGGTTGTGATAAATACTTGCACATTGTTTGTGAAACAGATAATGCCCTTATTCGCAGGCAATGATATGGCTAAAAAGTAAGAAACCACTATAAATACTACACTGAAACTGTTTTAGTGCAGTTATGATGCAAATTGTAATGACAAATTATATTGTGCAAACATAGTCAAGGTACCCTTAACAACAACGGGAGTAAAGGCTACTTTTGTGATTGAAACGCAGTATGTAAGTAAAGGAGTCCCGACTATTTTCTGTGTATACGTTGCGTTATGGAATATTTATGTTTATATTTTTACATTTGCCATTTCCAATTTATTTATTATGTGTGGTAAGTTCTTGATTAACATTGTGGCTAGGTTCTTAGAACAAGGATGTTAAGTGAAAATGACTTTAAACTAGTCACGTTTAACTACTTTTTAGAATCAATCTTGTTAAGGTGCACAAAGTAATTTTTAATTGGTAATGCACACATGACATTTCTCAGTGCGTTTGTAGTAGATTAGTACCACTTTTCCTTAATGATATTTTTTTTTAAATTTCAGTATTGGTATGAAAATAAGCAGCCAACTTAACCACGCCATTAAAATTTATAGTGAAAATTTTTAAGTAAAAAGCTTTGTCTTGCAATTTTTGATCATGAACATTGTGTAGTGTAGTATTGTGTCGTGCACTGGCACGTAGCACTTACTTGGCCTCTTATCATACAGTAATTTCAATTTTTTGTCTTAATTAATTTTTTTTTTTCTCTGTTGTTTATAACAAATTAAGTAGGCCAACTTAACCAGGTATAAGGATGTATATGGCGGGATCCAACCTATTAATTGGGGATGCTAATAGAGAAATTAACATTAAAAGTCTATTTAAAATTTAACTTTAAAGTAAGAGAAAAGTATTTAATTTTACGTGTCAATTTTATCGGATTCATACGGTGTTTGGACTCATTTTAAAGCTAATTTAATTTCACGCAACTTTTCTAAGTAAACTTTTCTTATATTTTGCCTTGTTTGGATTTTTGAAATTTCTAGTAGCCTCTTAGCTTGCTTCTCCTGGAATAGGATTTATGTGGCAGGCTAGTCATAGTTCTCTTGCTTGGAAGCACGTACAAAGAAGTGCTGGCTTTTAAAATTTCAAATAAGCTCTGAACTAGCCTGTGCTTGGATGGATTTATCTGGCAGGCAGGTCAGAGTTCACTCGCTTGGAGGCACGTACAGGGACGTGCTGGAATGTGATAAGCTCTGCCGGGCGTTTCTCGATCAACGTGGGTGGTAGTGTCGGGTGCAAAACTCCGTGAAGGTGGTGATCCGCGACAGATTGATGACACTGCACATCCCCATTTAATAACCTAAGGAATATTTAGCTGGTATTATGGAATAAAATGCTTTGTAAATTTATCAGTATCCATGTTACGTACAATTTTTAGGTTATAAACGTCAATTAACCAGCTTTTTAGGCAAGTTGGATCCTGATGTATCCCTCCGCCGCTCGGCCGAGTAAGTCAGAGTGTTGGCCCGGGAGGTTATTAGTTGGGGCGTGATGGCAGCAGGAAGAGGATGTGTTAGACGTGGTAGAGGGGCTGTGAAGCCTAGAGGACGGATGCGTTAGAAGAGATCAGTCTTTTTGTTTGTCTCTCCTTTTTTTGGCATACTGCCTTTTCATTTTGTAGTAATGTAACCAGAAGTAGGTATTGGCAACTGCGTAGTCAGAACTAAGGTAGATAAAGTGCCGGACCAAATACTATTACGGAGGGAAGCGGCAAGTCGTAATACGTAGATAGAAAAGTCACCTCAACTGACTCTGGGCGAGCACTCGCTTTATGAATTGCCTTTGTCCGTTAAAGTGCATCACAAGAAAGGTTAAATAAAAAAAATGCCAATATAATTTTTCTTCTTATTATTTTTTTATCCGTTTCGGACTAACCTCACTGCTATCCGGGCATCAACATAATAGACACAGCCTCTGCGTCAGTTCGCTGTGTTTTGCCATTTTTCTGCCTGCCAACTGCTTGCAATAGCAACGGAGGAGAGTTACGTCCCCAAATCAACAACAACACAGCGACGTAGCAGCACCACCACATTCTGTCGCCGCGAACAGGGACATAGTAACTTCCAACATCTATATAAACAAATAACAACAGACGTAGACCCGCAGCCCCGTCACAGTATGTAGTGAGGTTAGCATCTTGTCAACAAGATATTCATGTCGTTACGAAGCCGAGTTTCCGTTGGACACTGAGGACCCGAACGACAAAGGAAGAGCAAAGTTTAAGAACTGCGCAAACAGTTTTAAGCTGGATACAATGGGCGGAGGTGCCTTTTTAAGCCATGTCAAATCAAAATTTCGTCAAAGAGTAATTGTCTAACCAAGCCAGGGGAATATGAAAGTTACCACATTCTTTTTTGCTTTTTTATATATGTTCGTATATATATACATATATATATTAGGGGTATGCGGGATACACAAATAAAATAAAATTCCCAGGGATATGATTACCATACCAAATTCATTAAGGGTCCAAATCACGAAGAAAGCGTTTGAAAAAAGGTTAAGAAATGAGGTTATGTTATCGTACCTGCGTCCGTTGAGTTTTTACTTTTCCGTTTTATGCCTTTTTAATATTTTAAATGTATCTTTTCGTTAAATATGTGTAATGAAATATCAATGTGAAGGAAAGAATCCCTTACATAACCTGTTTCGTACACACAAATCCTGCACTTACAGTAGAGTGACCTGGCCTCACCAGACATGTGTTTTTTTTTTTTTTTATCTCTTTTCGATTTTGATGTTGTTTGTTCTACCCCAGTGTTCTAACACCGACCACAATGTCGGCCCACGCATAAGAGCATCCAACTCACTAAGGCAGCAACCAGTCACTTTGGTTTAATTTGATTTTGTGTGCAGTGTGAAGTGAAACCCCGCATTTCATAAGATGCCTGGGCAAAGTAATGAACCTGTCCAGCTTTCTGAGTGTAAGTGCCTTTAGTATATTGTATAATATTATGTCAACATGTTCGTTTTAATGTAATCTAGAAATTTATGTATTATTTATACATTGCCAGGAGTCATACATTTTGAATTGAGAGTTCTGAGCAGCCTGTGTAGAGTATAGTAATTAAAAGAATTCCGAAGGCACCCCTGGTCAGCTACGCGGACCCTGGACTCTCCCCAGTTCTGCTTGACCCGCTGTGAGGTGAAGACGTGTCGAGTATGCGCTCGCGAGATAAGGAGTACACCCATGCAGCTGGGTGGACTACATGATGGCGAGGGCCATGTGCCCAAGTTGAATTAGCTTCATATTTTTTATCTCCATCAATTCACTGTTTGATGGCAGTCATGGTAATTTATTTGAGTGGCACGGTAATTTTGGTACGAGTTAACCGAGGCGTTTGGGCATGATGTGTGCGGGCCTGAAGAAACTCTATTTGTAACTTTTGCAAATTACTTAAACTGTAATAATTTGCCTTAGTAGCCCACCGGTGGACCATGTTCTTTTGTTTGTAATGCCAAGTAATTTTGCGCCTTAGTAAATGTGCCATTCATATGAAATCTGACTATTTAATTTCCATGCTCTTGTACGCCTTCGTAACCCATGATATACCCTGAGATCAGAGTTCTCTCTCTACTGCACGTGATGCCGTGGTTGCTTGAAGAGACAGTATGAAAACAGTTTTTTCTTTAGGAGTTTGGGGCTTAAGTACCACCACATTCGTCACTGAGGGAGCAGACTAGATAAAATACTACTTATTTGCGTGGATAAGCAATGCTTATTTGATTATGAATACTTTTGAAAAAAGTAGCACTTATTTTGTGACTGTGAATACATATTAAGCAGTACTTATTTGAAGTATACTTCAGGAAGTATTGTTTGGAGCTATAATAATAAGCAATACTTATTCCTAGCACTATGAATTAAAATCTGTGCTAACGCAACATTATAATTAGTGCTTGTTTAAAGTATGTATTACTTTACTGCTGACTATTAAGTCCACCCTTAGAGTACTTTAATTTTTATCATATCAAAAATCATACACGACTTTCAACAAAATTATTCAGACAACACATTGTGAATAGATGCAAAAATATAAATACTTATAGTAACGTGGTACTGAATGTTAAGCAAACCATGTTTTTTCTAGTACTATGAAGTAATACTCCATAGTTAATAAAATGTTACCTGTACTTGTCTTGAACCTTCTGTTTAATATCTGCAAGATTTTCCGAAGTAATGTCTCGTTCTAAATATTCCGACAGTAACTCTGTTGCCCGTTCCAGATCCTTCTGATTATCCTGGAGTAAACAAATACTAATTAAACAATTAAAACACGACAGCTATACTTAATCAGGCTGTTTAAGCAATCTGAATTACACTATGCTCACCATACTTTCGCATGAACTATAATAAATAACACACAATTACTATTCCTATAAAAATAATAAGAAAGAATACACATCCACAATCACATTCTGGATGTTCCGGGTTCCATCCCTGGCTCTGGCCATGCTGATTTCTGTTTTCCATGTTTCCTGAAATTGCTCCAGGTGAATGCTGGGATGGTTCCTCAACAATGGTCAGGGCCAATTTCCATTTCAGTTCCTGTCCTTGTATTCAGTTGTGTCATCATCTATAATAACCTCTCTGCAGATAAAATGTAAAGTCCATTTAAAATAAAGAAAAATCATGTACACTACAGCTATATCTAATAAACTCTTAACACAAGATTATCGAAGAGTTCAGAGCCTATTACAACTAACATCAGCCTTTAGCAATCTACAATTAACTACGCAATCTAAAATCCAGACTAAGATTTAACTTATTCAACATACACAATTATGAGCTAGCAGCAATCACATGCCTAGTTTAACAATCCAATCTCTGAATGTAGGGCTTGTGTGACTCGCTACAAATTTTTCTTTGAAATACTCACATTACCAGTTTACACAACCAATTACAGTATTACTTTTGAGCAAAACATGCAGTAAGGCATTCAGATTTGAAACAGTCTTCAGGCCTTCTCGGTTTTCCAGGCAGTACCTTATAATTTTCCCTAACTAATTGTCTGAACTACAACCACCTTTCGTACCACATATTTTCCTCGTCGATGAAATAAACACAACAACAGTTATAAACAGATGTTTACCAATTTAGAGACCCAATACAAGGAGATAAAAAACATGTACAAAATAGGATGACATAAATCTCTTGTCCTGATGCAATGTTTTGCCGGCTAGCTTGCTTCAACAGACACTGAAACATCAAGTCCTTGCCAAAAAATTTTTTTTTATAACATGTGTATTTCTACCTTCAAGTATTAGATCTGCAAGTAACTATAAAAGTCTGCTTTCAATGTTAACACAGAATGTAATTAGTTTTTATATTGTAATTGTTTTATATTTCCTTGTCAGGTAAAATTCCCTTACATTACTATCGTTTTCCCTAATTCTTCTGTGGGTAAACATCCTGAGTCCTACAAAACAGATATTTGTCCTATACCCTATTGTTCTAAATATTGACATTGAAGGATTAAAATACTTCTAAGCCCAGAACTTTGGTGCATAGGTCGTCAATGCATAATTTATCCAAATTCAGTTCTCTGTCAGCTTTAATAATCTCTAATCAGCACATTACGCCACCCATGACAGTAATACTGCATGTTGTGCACACTTTACTTAAGGTACTACAGAGTAAAATAATATGGGTGTTGTGTACTGTGGTGTAGCATAATGATTCTGTGAAAAGGTGCCTTAAAACATACATGAACTCTTACTGGTTTTGACCTAAATAATATATATAAGCCACATCTGGTTTCAACAACCAATAATTATCAGTACGTACTTTCATCCACATGAG
>PNEQ01132102.1:40152-90993 GCA_003012365.1 Medauroidea extradentata
GTGTAGGTAACTACCACATCCTTAATAATTAGAATTTCAGGCCGAAATAAAGAAAATATTCCTTGAAAAGTTTTCAAGGTGATAAAACATTTCAGAAGAAATTACCATGTGTAATGCAAATGCAATTAACGTAATTTTAAGGGTTCAAAATCAGAGTTCTTTAATGAGTGTTTCTCCAACTGAAAAACAAAAAAAAAAAAAAAAAATGTTTTAATTATTTGTAAAGCTTTAGTCTTGTACACAACACGAAATAAGTTAATTGAAATGCCCGCGACTAGTCTCTGTCTCTTTCTGAGCGGTAGGCTTGAGAGTTCTCATAAAACAAGGCAAATGGGTCAAAAGTCCTAATAAAACCAAAAATCATAGTTACTCTTCAAAATCAAAGTTATTCCTAGTTCATTCCAAATATTAACACTGCTTAAAATGCACTAATTTATAGTAAAGAAAGTGTTTGGTGCAGTAAAACAAGACGGCGTCATACCAATCACGTCTCTTACGGAAATGGCGTCACCAAGCCGCCGACGCTGCCGTCTTCAAATCTTGCGCACTCAAAATTTAATTACATTTCGGCCTCGTAGACTCTTCTAAACGATCTACGGACTTCCTATATTAACAAACTTTGCTTGGCCGTCCAAAAACTATGAAAAACCATTACGATGGCGCTAGCTTTCGGTGCTAGCGAGACGGTAATTTAAAAATACGCCATATCGGCATTATCACTCGGCCAAGACTGCTCTTATCTCTAGACAACGCCCCCTCGTTCGCGGCTGTTCCTCAAGCCTTCACGACGTCGCCAACACAGGCATATAGGGCTGGAGAATAATTACAAACGAAAAAAAATTAACAAAAATAAAACAAAAATAAAATAAAAAAAATAAAAATAAAATTAAGATTTTGGATGTGAGTCCTAACAAAAAAAATATATGAATAAATAATATTAATAACTAACTAGGTAGGGGCATTCATTAACTGATCCTATAGATTCCAAAGAGAAACTAAACTTGCAAAACATTAAAATAAAATACAAGAAAATTTAAGTGATTTAAGATAACATGAAAGAAATAAAGAAAAGATTAATTACCTACAGTAAATATTCATACTATTTAAATAATCTATCCTTTCTATACCCAAATGCTATAATGTAGACCTATCCTACAGCACATAGGACAATGTGAACAGGCCTGTGTTTACATTTACAGTGGGGATATATGGAAATAAAATAGTATTATAATAACAGAACCAGTAGACAGCTTCACTAAAGATACAAAACTGATCAGTGTAGATATAGTAACAAGTTTGGAAACATTATATAAAAACATTATGTTAACAGACAGCAGCAATGAGCATTTGGCAGTCTCACACTGATCATATTGAACTACCCATTTGTTTACATGCTCCTATGACTCTTTTTAGATGAATAGCTCAAGATTTATTAGTACAGTGCCTTTATAAAAACATGTTATAAATAATGTAACAGGATAATTTTACATGCGCCATATTTAGTAGGAGAGAGAATTTATTTACTTAAAAATATGTTAGGCATAATAAAAAAATTAACAAAGATAGTCTGAGTAAAGTGGAGTTTCGACTTTAGTTGTATGAAAAGTGATCCTAGTGATGTATGCTCGAGTCCAAAAAGTAATTCAGGCTAATAACTTGGATGTGTTTCATGGCAACCTCATTACCTTCTAGAGATCTAGCATTCTTGTAATGTGACTGGGAAAAACTTTGGCACTGTGCCCTTGATCACTTGCCCTGAGCCCTTGTTCCCTTCCTGCAGTAGTGTGAATGTTGTATATTTGTATCTGAGACTTGAGACGAGCAAGTGGCCCATGCCTCTAGCTGAAGAGAGCACTCTCTAGGATAAGTGCCCTTGCTTTAATTTCAAAGAGCCTGCTATGGGCACGTAGGTAGCCAAATTGAAAGTGTCCTAGCTAACTCTACAAGGTTTCCTTCTTGCAAACATCTATAATTGTCTATCAGTACCACTGCAATTACATAAGTACTTCAAGATGCATATAAACGTTGTTCTCAACTGTATGCTGTTAACAGTAATCCTATGTTTAATTTCACTAATTTTTAATTATTAAATATTTTAATACTGTATGTATAAAATTTATTCTCTAACATTATTGCATACATTTTTTTGGCACGAGCACCCTGGAACGTAACATTACAGTCATATATTGGTTTATTCTGTTAAGACCTTCCACTCCTATATTGTCGGCCAATCACAGGCTCGCTTAACTGTCTCAAGACCACCCATTTACTACCGTAGTTGTCATGAGCATGGTGTGTAGTGTGCCATTTAAAATCTTAAGTGTTGGAATTTTTTATTGTTTTTTGCAGCTTTTGAAGTTTTCATCATGCAGTACGAGTAAGAACACATGTATTATGTCACTGTGAACTCTCCAACTTATTTTAAATAGTTTTGTGATTTTTTTTTGCAATGTCATGGAATATTTTAATGTTACAATAATTCCTGGGAATGGCCACTCAAAAACAATGCCACTCAAAATCTGGACAGTACTGTACCGTAAACTAACTGGTTTATATAAATATGCAATATCTTTTCAGTACACAAAATTACTGAAGTTAAAATATTAAATAGTGAAATCCGATTGAGCATTTATCTTTAGTAAAAATGAACAGCAAGCTGCAGTGATGTCTTTTCACATCTATTGATATTTGGCAGAGGAAAAACAAGGCAAGCATTAAATTTGATCAAGGCGTCGACTTTCACAGCACAATAAATTAAAAAACACAATACTGTAAACAACTTACCTCAAATATGACGGATTGGTTGTTTTTACACAAGTAGTAGGCAAAGACATAAGTGTACATGAGTGTCTGCCGACATAGGCACAGAATGTCTACTGCTTTCTTCAAGAACTGAACCTAAAACATCATCAGAAACTGAGTAAACTATAATACATAACTTATGTTAACTTTAATAAGCATATTAACATCACCCTGATTAATAAATGTCAATAATTAAGTAGAACCTAAAGATGCTTGAAATGTTCTTCAGATCATTCTGTCGTCATACCAGGCCACAGGCCAGGTGGAGTTGCACCTAGTCGCGGCAGGTGTTCGCAGAGTGTGTCGGTAGCAGGTGTGCACTGGTTGGTAATAGCAGATGTGCGGTACTTGAGTGTGTATGGCGGATCAGTGACGGCGGCAGGGCGTACATGAACTTGAAACCAACGTGCGACACCTGCCATCCTGGCCGCCTTACGGTATTCTGCCAGTGCAGGACACATGGCTTCAAAGCCCCCTCTCTCTACCAGCAAGCACATGAAGAAGGCAGTCCGGACAGCACGAACAGACCACGACCCATCGAGCCTCGTGTTCTCGGCTACACGCTTAACCGGGTGGCGCCCAGAGCATTCCAATGCAGCTCCATTCCTACTTCACTTCATCGGACACGGTGTCAGGGCGCCCAACGCTTTGGCGTGAATATCACAGTGTAAATTAATGTACAACCTACACAGAAAAGGAATGGAAGACGACACTTCACCACAGGAATGCCACAGTTGCATTGTTTAGCCAGCTACGTTACAGCCAGCTACGTTACAGCCCGTACGTCAGCGACAGCAGGAAACAATACACTGCGCTAAATCTAGAAACAAATCGAACCATCGCCCACAATGAGCAGCCAGGAGTGTGTTAGGTGTGGATTACCAGCATTCCCTGATTTACTTTTAGGAGAAGTACTGCAACAGTGCTGCACATGCGCCATGGAGAACCGGAAGGGGAACTTGACCATGAAAGTGGAGAAGCTTATCGACCACAGCCCGCCAAGGCAGGCCGAAGTATGTGACTCGCCAACAAGTGAAAGACAAGGTAAAGGAGATGGCCACTTGTGTGACTTGTTGAACAAGACGCCACCGTAGATGTTCGCACACCACGGAACTTGTCACGTTCGGTGAGGGCGTGTTCGCTTGCGCAAATTGTGTGTCATCGAGGCCCTCTCTCTCGCTTCAAGATCATATGTCACAAGCTACAAACCTACCACCCTATTCATCCTCCCCCAGCACCTCAACGACTATGCGTCGAACTGTTGTGACAACCCGCCAAGAGAGTGGGGACATAATGAAACTTCCCGAGTTCTCTGGACACATGCACGAGGACATGGACCAGTTTCTGCAGCAGTGCGAAACACTGTGTTTACGTTACGGCACAGTGTACGAGGAGTGGGTTGATCGTGCCATTAGCAACTTGCATGGTGCCGCAAAGGACTGGTGGAGAATATGGGGACATGCAACAATGAAATGGGACGAGTTCGCGAATGACCTATGGTATCGGTTCGGGTCCGCGGAGGCTATAGCAGACTGTCAAATGCGATTTTATAGTGAACGACAAAAGGACTCAGAGTCGACAGAGAGGTTCATAGCCACGAAAATCCAGCTGTTTCGGCGCATCTATTCAACCACGCCACCGGAGGACGCACTAAGCAGAATAACCCCGCGTCTGCGAATTAAACTCCAACCATTTTTGGCAGAAGAGAATGGTGAAAGTGTGGAGGGATACGTTTGTCGAGCAACTGTTGCAGACAGGGCCGTCAATCGGTTAAGGGGACGTCCATTTCAGACACTAGGACAGGCGGACAAGGAGGCCCACATCACCAGAAATATGCACGATAGCGGCACACCAACGGGCCAAAGTCAAAATCTCGCGATTGAGGTGCCACGGTCGGCAGACCCTGCATCCGCCCCACAACTCTCGCAACAGGACATTCGACCGCCACAGTGCCACACCTGCCCAGTGCACACGTTTCACAGGCACCGGGACTGCCTTGTTAGGAATGCCACAGGCCCGCCATTGGGAAACGCGTAAGTCGAGGAGGCAGGCCAGCTGCTGACCTACCCGCTGTCAATCGCCAGACACACCTGATCATGACCAACACCGACTCTGAGCCATTTCTGGGACAATTAACCATCCAGGAGGATCAGTTACTCCGCATCCCGATCAAAGTCAACAACCAACCAACTGCCGCATTAGTTGATACTGCCGCCAGCCATACGTTCGTCGCATACACACTCGTTAATCCACCACAGTTCCGACCTGGATCCTGCATGCTACAGCTGGCCATCAGACGGAAGCACAGTGCCACACAAGGCGTAACCGACCTACGAGAGCCTGTCGTGCTGAGGCAACCATGGCTGCAGCAACAAGCAGCAGTGATAGAGGTCGCAGCGAAGAGGGTACACGTGGGAGCCGGGGAACGACGAACAGTGTATGCTGTCGACCGGCGGCCGAATACCAACCAACACACAATTCACCAGGGCGACCTGGACAACGAGGTCCCAGCTGAATACAGGACAGCGATACAAGCTCTCTTCGATGAACGGAAAGATGTCTTCGCTTTCAACCATAGCAGCTGAGCACCCCATACTGACACCTAACCCAGACCCAGTCTACACTGGTCCAAGAGGCTACGGGACGCATGAACAACGGGTCATCCGGGAGCCTGTTACCGAGATGCTAAAAGAGGGTGTAATCAAACTGTCCAACAATCCATATAATGCCCGCACTGTACTCGTGCCGAAGGATGGAACACTGCGCTTTTGTGCTGATTTCCGTCCGCAGCGGATCAGTGTTGATGAGGCCTTGGCAGTACTGGGTGATGGCCGAGTGTTCTCGACGTTAGACTTAAAGTCGTGTTATTGGCAAGTGCCGATACATCCAGAAGACCGTGAGAAGACAGCATTTATGACGCCAGACGGACGCCGCCTTCAGTTTCGGACGATGCCATTCGGGCTGAAGTGTTCTCCCTCAACTTTCCAGTACATGATGACGCAGGTGCTGGAGGGGTATATCGGGGAGTTTCTCGCAGCGTGCCTTGACAACGTCATCGGCTGGTCCCGGACATGGGAGGACCATGTACACCGTTTGAGTTTAGTGTTAGAACAACTGGCAGTGCACAAACTTGTCGTCTCCCTCCAGAAGTGCCACATCAGTAGAACCTCCGTCGACTTCCTGGGGCATGTGATCCGACCGGATGGTAACTACGCCCATCCCTAACACCTGGACAAAATTGTCAACAGCACATTTCCGACGACCAGGAAACAACTGAAACGGTTCATTATAAAACAAATTGGTTGAAGAACTACATTTCGCACTTCGGCACAATCGCCGCCCCTCTCACTGACTTGTCTGTAAAAAGAAAAAATGCCTGGAACGAACGTGCACAGAAGGCATTTGAAGAGTTGAAATCGCAGTTGACCCAGTGTCATGTATCCAGAGAATCGCCTCTACGTCCAGACCGATGCCAGCACGGAAGGTGCCGGCACCGTCCTATACCAACTAGCTGACGACGGGTCACAATTCATTATCAACTACAGTAGTGCCAAGTTCGGAGAAGCAGAACGTCGCTATCACAGCAATGAATGTGAGTGCCTGGTGGTAGTTTGGGCTCTTCGTAAGTACAGCCCTCCACTAGAAGGAAGACAGTTCACGTTACGGACAGACAACAAATGTCTGACGTGGCTGGACACGATGCAAGGAAGGAGGGGTAAACTCATTGGCTGGGCACTGTTACTACAGTCGTTTGAATTTACGATAGAGCATGTCAGCGGAGTTGACAACGAACTCCCCGATCACTTGTCATGGGATCCAAACCCAGCTCAAACCATCATGGACAGCCACGACATGGCAGTGATGTTTCCTCCTGAGCGTCCCTCAACTCAGCAGAGGAAAGTCGAAACAACAGAACACGCCTCACTGCAGGCGATCACGCATTCGTTCAGACTGACTACCTGGTCTGCTGTGAATAATCACGTCCTTAACTCACAAAAAACATCTCGTACAGCTTTGCGCTTAATAGCCAAGTGCGCTGACGATAATGTGGAGAGTGTTCGAGTATGAGATCAAGTGCTAGAAACGAGGCCGCCAGGTGTGGAGACGGCATGGAAAGTGCTTGTGGCCCCCGAGGTGAAAGAGATAGTCTTGAACTTCGCGTACAGTGATACACTAGCAGGGCATCCCGGGGTAGATCAGACAGTGCGGAATGTAATGTAGTATTTCCACTGGCCTGGACTCAGAATGGATGTGCGGGTTTATGTACGAGGCTGCCAGGACTGCACCTTCCCACTACTCCCTTCGAAGCTGTAGCATTGGACTTGATGGGACCGTATCCGCGCACCACCAAGGGATATCGTTTCATATTAGTGGTAACTGACATGTTCTCTCGCTGGGTGGAGGCATATCAACTAACGAACACCCGTAGTCAGACAATTACAAAAGTGCTCCAGAAGGAATTTTTTGCACGGTGGAGGTACCCCTGAACACTACTAACAGACAATGGTTCACAGTTTCTCAGTAGGCAGTGGAGGAGGTGGTGCCGCGAACTACAACTGGAACACCATACGACAACGGTATACCACCCTCATGCTAATCCAACAGAGAGGCGGAACCAAGAGCTGAAGGTCCAACTCCGTTTGCGTGTTGGAGAACATCACTCACAATGGGACCAGCATCTGGGTGCGGCTCTGTTCTGCCTCAGACGTTGGGTGAACGCCGCCACAGGGCAGGCACTAGAAACCCTCGTGCAGGGGCGCAACCTACCGCTTCCAGGGGAAATCAGGCTAGAGGTCCCTCAAGATGCAGAGGACTGGGGCGAGTGCCGAGACGACGAACTCACTGCTGCCCGCCAACACCAAGAGGCATACGAGCGAAAAATTTTGCCAGTGTCGGGAAACCCACCTGCACCCCTAGAGGTAGGGACACTGGTATATGCTCGGAACCATCCATTGTCCGCCGGCACACGAAACTTCTGTGCAGGACTAGCACCTCGCTGGACAGGACCCCACACAGTGCTAAGACTCCTAGGGCAACATGTCTACCTTGTCTGAGATGGGGACAGGTGCCTACGAAAGTTCCATCGAGACAAACTAAGGGTGGTTCCTATCATGCCGGCTGACGAGGAGACAGATACAGACGGTGTGACACAGGCCCCACCGGAGGACACCTTACACCCACAAACTGAGACACCACTCCACGAGGAGAGTGACAAACACTCGCAAAGCAAATGTGACAAGACCCCGGGACTGGCGTTACTTTTCCCGTCGACGCCTGTTGTCATAACACCGCCGCAGGAAGCCGAACCAATAGTGATGATGCCTGATGAGGATGAGCAGAGACTCCAAACCATCATCCGGGAAGTGTGGGAACTGGATGCGCCACTAGAGAGTACAACTTTTACCATACACATCGAGGAACCAGAAGAGTCGCCTCGATGCCATCCACGACGCCGACGCAGCAGTCAACCCCAGTTACACTCGTTCGAGCCTAGCATAAATGGCCAGCAGAAAGAAGGGGTCAACTCCGAACCGAGGAACGAACGAAAATGCAGATGTCGAGCACCTGTCTGGTTTCGTCCTCGTTTTCGCCGCTTTTTGGAGTGGGGCGTGACTGGTGGCCCTCAATCATCTGCACCTACTGTACAGAGGCGAGTGGCAGAACGTCAGGACGTAAAGATCACAACATCCCAAGACATGCTGGTGTTACCGACGGCCGGCACCCAAATGTCTACTCCCTCGATCCATACCAACAGACACAGAAGGGAGCCCTACAACCTACGACCTCGCCCACGACAGAAACAGTAGACTTGCTAAGCACCACCCGACGACTCAGGAGATGAAACCAGAGACTTCGACCCACAGCACACCCTAGTGTTCAGTCGTCGGGGGTGACACCTGCAGCAAAGTACATAGAGAATGCACACACCTGCTGTGACCAGTCGTCTTCAGGAGGGGGGCGTATGTCGTCGTACCAGGCCACAGGCCAGGTGGAGTTGCGTCTGGTCGCTGCAAGTATTTGCAGAGTGTGTCAGTGGCAGGTGTGCGCTGGTTTGTAATGGCAGATGTGCGGTACTTGAGTGTGTGTGGCAGGTCAGTGAAGGCGGCGGGGTGCATGTGAACTTGACACTGACGTGCGACACCTGCCATCCTGGCCGCCGCACGGCCATCTGCCAGTGCAGGACACATGGCTTCGCCGTTCCCTCCCTCTACCAGCACATGAAGAAGGCAGTCCGGAAGCAGCGGCCGCGACGGACGGAACGTGAGACGTGATGCGCTTCTGGACTCTTATTCGTCCAGTGAGAAACGTAATGTGCGTATGCAACTATCCGGCCCAGTGTTTTACTTTGTTTTGTCATTTGGAACCTGCTCGCTTAAGGCCCTAGTGTATGGGGGTGTGGACCGCCCCATAAGTATTTATGTAAGGTGTAGTTTTCTCCAGGTCCTCCCTGCTTTTCCTGATACGCAGCTGTTCCGACTCGCCAGGTGAGAGAGGGGCACGCCAGCATGAACAGACCACGACCCATTGAGCCTCATGTTCCCGGCTACACGCTTAACCGGGTGGCGTCCAGAGCATTCCAACGCAGCTCCGTTCCTACCTCACTCTCACCGGACACTGCGTCAATTCATATAGTAAAATTCACTAAATGTTAATTTCTTATGGAAGAAACTCTCTTCTCTAATATGTAAGCCTTACATTACTTATATGCTTACACTTTTGTAGTGGTTTTTAAATCTTATTTTAGTGTGCATGCATGCAGTAATGGTAACACCCTCCTTTCAAATATTTATTTGTGTTTTGATGTTAGAATAGTTTGCACAGGGCAAAAAAAAATTAGCATTGCACTGTTTAACAGTGTTATCTCTGGCGTAGCTTACATTCTCGTTAGATTAAAGTTCGTTGCATCACATAAAATTTGTTTTGTTATAGCATATTTAGTACTTTGAGTATTAACACACTTAACATCAGACACTGGTTTGTTTAGCATCATTTGAAACTTGATACACCTGCTACTGTTTATCGTGCTTCGTATTATTGTGCACAGTCTACCTTGCATATCACTTCCACCTTTGTTCTTCTGGCTCTTCCTTCCCTACCTTCACCATTTATTTAACACCACAATATAAATTACTGTAATACTCCAGAAAAAAAAAATTTAAAACAACATTATAGTCAAGAGGTTTAAGAAAGGTTATACATAATTTACTAAATTTCTGTTAGTGAGTCATCCACAACAAAAAGTGTTAACAATCTCTGTGCTTGTTATCACATGATGTTTGTTAAATGGATACAACTGTTGTTTTCAGACAGACATGGGAAACAAACAGACGAGGTTGAGTCTGCTAGTTTCAGCACCTGCTGGCATAGGGCAGCACTGATACCAACTTTCCTGCGGATTTGAAACAATTTGAATAAATTCGGTCACCATTTTTCATCAAGCTGTTTAGAGGTTACGTGATAATGCTGTTTTAAGGTTATATATAATGTACAAGGTTACAAAGATAATGTAGCAAAATTGCTACATGCATCTTAAAATACAATTGTTTAGGTTTGTGCACTGATAATGACTTGTAGCTAGATAAACGTCTTGTAATCATATAGTTTGCTGTGTACCAGCTTGAGTATTATAGAATAGGAGCAAATATGGATTCATACTTCAGACTGAAGCTTGACCAATGCTTGATTGGAAAGTATTAATTACAATGACTTTTCTCTGTGTATTAGAATGTAGTCATTTCACTTCATTAATAGGGCTAATATTTACAAAGGACAGTACACAAAACTTTGTTCCCAACACAAAAATACCACTATTATAGAAAAATACAAGGTGGATTTTCTCAAATAAAATTTTTGTCTGATAAACAGAGTTGCTAAAAATTACAATCAATTTATTGATTACAGAATTAATTATGTTAAACATTCTGGACGAACTAACCAAAATGGGCAACCGTCAGATTTGTATGTGGCCATAAGTGATTCAAAATACCATTGCTTACATAGTTAGTTGGCACCCGCTTGGTAGGGGGTGCTGCAAACAGTGGCCAACATGGGAGTTTCCGTGCTATAATCCTCTTTGTTCTTAGTTTGTACACACCACTATGGCAAAAAAGCAAGGCACTACTATAAAAATGCTAAAAGTGTTTAGTTGCAGCTACGATGGTAACCTGAAATATGTTGTGACAAATTATATCATGCAAACAAACAACTGTCAATCATCTCAAAAATATGACGTGATGTAAAGTTACATTTCTGATTAAAAAGGACATTTCAGTACCTTTGAAACGTGAATAGTTTGTGGAAGGTGTTTATAGATCTAAAGAAAGAATGTTGAAGATGTAGAGAAACAATCTAGGAGGTTCAATATACAACTAAATAAAGGAAAACTGATTTTGCAGGAGGCAAATAAGCAATCACACTGGTGGTCATTTCACCACATATATCACTTTTAAAGTAAATAACTGATACAATACACTAAATAATCAAATGCCATTTATTATTAAACACACAAGTGTATTACTGTATTTATACGAGGAAAACATTAATATATGTATACATTATTTTTCATTTTTTCAAATTTTAATGACACTGTAGTGGTTTTTGGGGTGGCCTAGCTCTTCAAACAATACTGTAACCATCCAAATTCTCTAAAAAAAAAAAACTGGTTGTAATTGACTAAAAACCCTTTTAAATGTGGCATAAATGTCTGTTACAATACAAACAAAAAAATACTAGGTGGTTGGAGAACACAGATTCACATGAGTTGATAAAAGTATCTTGTTTAGAGTCAATGTAACAACATAACCATGACACAACGCTATGCAATGACTTACTGCATCTGTTTATCACGGATGCCATTAACCAATCAAGCCTTGCTGATTGGTTGGAGCTATTGCTAGGTTGGGCGTGGAATGTGTTGTTCTGCTCACACGTATCCAATCCAGAAGCACTTATGAAAATTCACGAGGGTATGGTTGGTAGGTTATCAGTTATGTAACCAGGTTTAGTTGATTACCAAGGTTCGATAACCACCTGCAATACTATTCAAGGTTTTAAAATGATAGGAATACAAAAAACGCCTATATATATTATACATGATAAATATTGTTACAAGTTGGGGCTAGGTAAGCTGAGGGATGGAGGTCTTTGATAATAGAAAAGAAAATTATATGAAGCAAAGATTATTTATTTACAACTGTCTAAACCAAAAAAAGTTTGTCACTAAATGATGAATCACTATTAAATACATGTATCTGTATAAGTCATCAGTATGTTACAAATTTATAGCAAACAAAACTAATAACTACTATATACATAAAGTTTATAAAATCTGAATCATAAAATCTTGGTTCTCTGCACATGAAAAATCTCTCTGACCACTAACAAATGGTGGACCCAATATCCTAGCTAGGAACACCCACGGGCCTCTGAAGCCCCAAAACTTTGTCACACTACTACTTGCCGCAAACAATCTTGCTGGACACTCTTGAATACTTCTTGCAACCCGTCACATCACTATCACCACATCTCACACCAGATGTCGGCTGGCAAAAAATCTCTTGTCTCTGCCACAGCTCTTTTTTATACTCTTAATATAAAGTCTACAGTCTTTATTTCAAAGCTCCTAATAGTATGTCGCATCAGGATCAAGTACAATCCTGCAGAAGAGAGTATATACAGAAAAACTCGAGGCCATGATATCTGCTGTTATTTGAGTCTTTAAGAAACCCGACATAGGTGAGCAGGAGGTCGCCACTGCGTGTTGCAAAAAGGTAACATGAGCAGCACAGTGCACGTTGAACCCCTTAATCTTACGGCTGCTACATCAGCTTACACTGCTCACACAATAGTCGTGACATGCAGGCGGCTGCAGCCGCGCCACAAAAGTTAACAATAGAGGTATAGCACACACGGAGGTCCCTTAGTTCTGCCGCCACTGTCTACACCACTTGCAAGATAGTCGTGGCTCACAACAATATTTTGCTAAATCCACAGTGCATTCTTTACACATATTTTATATTTATGTTTAAATATAATATTGATTTTACTATTTGACAGAGGCCATCAATTGAAATTTACAACATAGGTAAACTTACCTGGAGTGAAATTTCAAACGACAAAAACTTGAAATTTTGGCTGACCTACCCTACCCTAGTGAATTTTCAGAAGCATATATTATGGACATAACTTAACCAGAGTGGTGTTAACCTGTGTTCAAAATTTCAAGTCCTCTCTTATCCTGCTGAAAAGCATTACAGGCGTTCATGTTCTTTTAATGATCGACAAAAGACGATCACGTGACTAAGATAACCTACCCTACTCTAGCTGCTGAATTATTAAAAATGCCTGTTGTGGTTTTAGTTGTCTAATGCTTAAATTTTTTTCTGTGCCAAATGGAAACATTCGTCTGCTAACCGCTGCTTACCCTACTCGAGTGGATGTCAGGTGGACATTTGAAACTGGAAAATTTTACTCAGGTTACCTTTAGAACAATTTAAACTGGAATTTTGGATGACCTACTCTACCCTTGTGAACTTTCGAAAGCGCAGAGTATGTGGTGTTAAAACTCCTTGCGTCTGCGGCGTATAAAGTGTTGGTAAACGCGCAGACTCTCATTCAGTCCGGACGTAGCCAATTGAAGACGCAAAAGTAGCAGAAGCGGTTTCACCACATTGGATAAACTATGATCATGAGGACACGAGACACCAGACTACGCTCATTTTTTGAGGAAGGATAGTGGATAAAACATCAGCTGATAATTCCTACAATTTCTATGAATTATGTAAAATTCCCGTACATTTACAGCACATATCCCGCCATAGTTAACATCCAGTACATTTCCCGCTCTTCCCAGTCACTGGACACCCTGTTCAATCAAATACACACCTTCACTCTCAACAATACAACTATTCCAAATTTTGGGCATACACAAAAAATTTGGTTTGAACAAGCAAGTAATACAAGTGTTACAGTATCAGGATTACAAGCAATGCAGGTGAAGGGTTTTAGTTTGGTAGGAAGCAATGCATGTGTGTAGTCTTGGAAGGATATACAAAAACTAAAACACTTCAGACACATTGCAACAGATAAAACACATTTAAGATTGTTTTTCTGAAACAGTTGCAATTAAAAAAGTAACCAAATTGACTTTACCTCTATCCAGGACATATTATGCTGTTGCATTTCCTCCATCTTTTCTTTTACTGACGCATACAGTTTGTTTTCGAACTTCAGCGACTGCATGTGATTCATGTAACGGTTGCAGTAGAACAAGTACCGTTGCAAAGCAGAACGAGATCTTTCTTGGGCATTACGTGCCGCCTTTGCTTCTTCTTCATCGTAGCGGTTGCAATTGTACCAAGACGAACCATGAGGCTCCCACGAACCCAAACAAACCCAACAAAAGTCTGCTTTACAGTTCTGGTTTTTACAGACCATGTGGTTACAACCACCATCTTTTTCTATAGTAACATTACATTTTGGGCATTCCTGAAACAGAAGCACACATATTAAAATATGCCAAGTAGCAGTACTGAATTTTGAAAATATTATATAGAAACATGTTCATGCCATTTATAATTACTTACAAGTTTTGTGCACACACACACATACATGTGTAAGAAACCACATAAACAAACCTGCTTTCTTTCTCTTTTTTTAGCCCACTTTTCTTTAGAAAAGATAGGCTTATGAGACTGCACATCTGTCTGTCTGTATGTCTGTATGTATGTCTGCATGATCCTTACTAATCAATTTTTATACAGTACACACTTGGTAAAGAACAAAATTATTACAGAATGTTATGCCATGACTGATGAACATGACAATATATTTATGAACTGTATACTCAATAATTAATTTTCGTGTAATAATGATAACTAGAGACATGCAAAATTTGCATTATCATTTGGTGGTAGACTAAACTTTACTTTCCTATACATAACAGAGCATAATCTGCGTTTCAATTGGCCACAAACTTTTATGTGTTGTTATTTACGTGTGTTCTGTCTTTACAGCGATTGGCCTCTCAACCGTGCAAGCCTCTTCCGTGGCAAGTCACGACAATATCGGCCAGCAGGAGACGTCGAACGAGCCTATGGTCACTTGGACTCCAGTCAGCTGTCAAAAAATAACGCAAATGTTGCATGTTTCTAATGATAACTCTTGAGTGCACCCAAGCTGATGCAGAGATGTCATGCCTGTTTTCCTTTGGTGGTACAACTGTAAAGCAAATTTTTATAGCTATAAATTATTTTGTGGTGGTACCGTGCACAATTTCACAATAACAATAACATTTCAAACTGATATTGTGAATTTCGTTTTCTAAAATTCATCTCCACAAATTGCTTATTAGCGCCAACTCAAGTTACGAAAATACAAAGATTTTAAACAAAGTTTACTGCGCAAAATTACAAGCAAATTTTAATGGCGCTTGTTGGTTCAACTACTGCATGTTTTTTTTTAAATTAACGGTTCTAAAATCTACAATGACCGAAACATTACATATACGTAGAAATACTTTATTTCCAATGTAAATAATTGTACATAAACTATATTACGTTTGCACCAAATATGCAGAATGTTGGTATTTGACGTGTATTCGATGAAAAGGGTAAATGTTTACCTATGCGAATGACTCTCTTAGCGGTTTTATGAAAATAAATGCATTTATTACGGTAATTAGAGCAATTGAGCAATATTAAGAAGAAGTTCTATTAAAATATTAAATTACCTGTGGTTTTATAGAAATTAACTTGCATATAATAATTGTTGGAATGAATAATGTTTACTGCCGTCAACTGACTAAGCATATTTTAGACCTAAAGGGCTATTACTTAAACTTGTTATGTAATTTTTGTCCTGTTGCACCTGTCTGCTTAGAACCAATTAACAGCTTGCGACTCGTGTACTGTTCTTATACCTCTTCTGAGGTCGAGTAAACCGCTATAATCTGCACCATCATTTCTGTTGTCTAACGTGTGAGAGGCATGCTCTTAGCCTGGACAGAGAGTAAAGAGATTACCAATGGGACACACACTGCCTGACGTGTAGAACATGCAGACCCTATAAAACCTGAAATAATTCTACTGACCCAACCAAGCATAATAGTAGGGAAGAGCCATTTCCGAATGTCTAATTACCATAATTTCCAACATAAATTTTACTCCATCGCTATATGTCTGCAATAGACAGATTTTTCCTTTCTAAACTCATCCCATCCAGATCCCTGCTCAAAGGACCAGCCAGCCTGCCAACGCTGCAGCAGTGAGCTGAAGCCACCAGAACTGCAAACCAACTATGGTACATCAGCCACCCTAAGCTTCCTTTTGGCCTCGCACCAGAGACGCCACCAGCCCAGTAGTCCTTACGCTACGGAGGCCTGAACCACCCGAGCGTCAGGTTCCATGACTCTCCTGCCGACGAGACCCAACCCGCCAACAAGGATGCTACTGAGAGATGCCCTGATGTCCCATCTGCCGAAGACCACTTCAGTGGCCTACACGACAGCACCAGACTGGGGCAAGGGGTCCAAAAAAAAAAAAACATTGTAACACCCACCAAGGCATTGTCATTTCAATATTTCTTCTCCCTGTGTAAAGGTAATCAACCCATAAAAAATTCATACCTACAATATGCCCGGCACTATGTGCCTTTTTTCTTCCTAGTGAGTCAGCAAGACAATTTTTTGTGGAGTTTCACTTTTCAGACCCAGGGGAATTGAGACACAACACTATATTTAAAGATGCTTGGCTTGAAATTTGCCTATATGTGCTTATAAAAGACTCTGAAGGTTATAAATATGTATAAAACTGCAAATTATGTGAATATTCATATGTACCTTGAGTTAATGCTTCTTACAGCGTGCTTGTATTTGTTATCTGGCAACACGTTATGTTTTGCAGCCAAGGGATTTTAGTTGTATTCCGAGAGTGTTTGTGTAGTACTGGGAAATGAGTGGGTGTTGGAGTGACCCACCTGCTGCATCTCCACTACCTACTAACAGTAATAATTTCAGCCTCCCTCCAGGGTATATAAGGTGGACCTACACCTTGCTCTTCACCAGTCTAGGGCTTGTTTCTTCTCCCCTAACAAGCCTAGGCACCCTTCCCTTTACTCGAAAGGGTTGTTTTCTGAAAAGGGAACCTAAGCCCACTTCTACTACTCTTCCATGGGTTTGTTTCCTGAAAAGGATAACTAAATCCACTCTCCTACCTTACCTTGGATTGTTTCCTGAGAAGGGAACCTAAGTCCATCCCTTTACTACAGCTTGGGTTGTTTCCTGAAAAGGGAACCTAAGTCCACCCCTTTACTACAGCTTGGGTTGTTTCCTGAAAAGGGAACCTAAACCCGATCCTACCTGTGCCTGGAGAACTTTGGAGTGAACCCAACCCGTATCCACGTGGGCAGTTTTAGAAATGCAACCTCCCATTGCTCTTAATACGGCCGCACGTGGCGTGCTCTTGCCTTTCGCCATAAGTGGAAATGTAATTGCAGGAATTCCGGGTGCAAGGCTCCATCATTACCGACTACGCTGTCAAGTGCTATTGCAACTTGTAACCAGTATTGTGTAAAACAGAGACTAACTAGTAATTGTGAGAAACTAGCAATTTGTAACTAGCATTGTATAAATCAGCAATTATAATTGTTATCGGTGAAGCTATACTAACGAACCAGTGAACTTGTGACTCGTGTTGTAAATTCTGTACAAATTTTCTATATAACCTGCTATACCTGTGGGAATCATTCCCCCACCCGAGAAAGCATACGGCCGTAGACCATCTCTACCAGAACTGTCGCCAGTAAAAGGCACAGAACCAGCAGAATCAACCGCCATAGTGCAAGCGGGATAATTTTATCTACATCTTGCGTGATATTCAGCAGCTCTCGTGCCCTCTGATCACTCCTACAAAGACACTGCCAAGGCCAAGGCCCATACAGCATCCTAGCATTCAGCAGCTTATCAACCAGGCTCGACAGGAGCCTAAGAAACTATCCAAGCGCAAGGGCCACCGTCTTAAGCAACTATTCTAGAAATGTAAGTGGAAATAATGGCCTACCCTCAATTGTTGTGAGAAAAGTAACCACTTGTACTCTGAAGTTTACTTATGTATGTTCCCTCCAAGATCCAGTCTTTTGGATATTGGTAATTTCCCCCTCAGGGATTCCATCTCATGCCAGCTAGCCAGACTTCACCTCCTGAGGCATACCTACTTTAACAGAGTAAAGTGCGACAACCTCTGTGTATCATTTCGGTATACACATACAGAATTGTTTACGTAATGTTAAATAGAACATTCTAATTTCTAGATTCCAAAATGTTTGAGTAATATAGTTTGCGGTTCAGTAAGATTAAAGTACTATACATATTTCAAGAGAGAACGTAAGTTCATTACAACAACACGTGCAAACATAAGCTTTAAAAGGTAGCCCTAAAATTTCTCTTCTTTTTTAATGGACTCAAAAAATCACACCTGTAAGGCATAATTTATTTAAAAATTTTTATGATTTTTTAAAGTGGTATATTCAGTGCTTTGGTTCAGAAAGTCCTTAAATAGCACTAGTCTTGCATCTTAAAATCAACAAATTTTATATCCTATTTTGGCTTGGAGTGTGTTTATGTATATTTATCAATGCATGCACCCCCCTTAACCTAAACCTGTGCATGCATATGCATGTATTCCTATCAACATACATTCTACTGACACACATTAAGTTTCACAATTCTAATTTTTTAAGTATACAAGCAGTTTTCATGGAATATTTCTTTGATTTTATTTTTATAAAGGAACTTGAGAACACACCAGCAGCATTTTAATAAATTCACTGACCGGTGCATCCACCAGTGTACAACGGACATTGGTAAATTCCTGTTTTGCTCTCAACTGCTTCAACTGGCTTGGAATGTCAGTGAACACAAAATCACGATAAACTTTATAAATAATTGTGAATTGTGAGGTCAAAGAAAGCAAACTTACCTAATTTTTGCACGAAAGATTGTATTATAAAATATGTAGACCACTTACTGTAAAAAGTAATATTTTATTTAAGTTTTAAATTTTTACAATAAACTAAATTTACTATTACATATGCTACCAAAGTGTTCAGTTTGGATTTATATCTTGATATAATGTTAAATAACATAAGCAAATTCATTCTATTTAATTTGAAATGAAAGCTCTTCGAAAATCAGTGGACCTGTAGTTTGATAATGGCACCAACCATTATTCACTGATGAATTTCAGACAATGTGTTATGGCTAACCCTCATGCACAACTGCAGTACTTATTATTTTTTTCATTGTTTTTTAGTGTTCTTATACAAAGGAGAGTAGTAAAACAGTGGCTACATGTGATAAGGTGACAAATACTGGACATGAGCAACCCTATTTAGAAGTTTAGAAAGTAAAAGGCTAATTTAGAACAGCGTAAGTGGTACATAATAAGCAGAAAAAACTTAATGAATTGATATTTTGTACCTCTTTTGAACCCTACATAGGGCCAAACGATAGCTCATTTCCGAGTATTTTGTTGGTTACATATCTGTAAGCCTAAATGAAAGTGATCGCCGATATTAACAGAACAACAACAATGAAAAGAAGAAATTGTAGTCCAGTCTATAAGTTATGCTGTAATTTTATCCTATTTAACTGCCATCTAATACCTGTATGGTATTTGCTGTAGAATATTGTGAAATATTATAGCCAGTTCAGGATAAAGTGAGCACTCAAAAAAGCCCCGCTAAAGTTCTTTTTTCAGCCAATTTGTATCTTTCTGCGCATAATGGCTAACAACGGGAAATGTCTAACCACACTGGACAAGTCACTTGCTGTAAGATAAATTATGCTGTCTGTAGGAAACTAAATAGCGTGATGAAAAAAAGTATATTACTCACATAAAACAAACTTATGTCGATTCACGTTGACTTTATTTCAGTATTGTTGTATTTAGATAGCAAAACACATGGAACTACATGAGGCAATTCGCTGTCATCCACACAAGAAGTAACGTAACTAACGTCCATTACATACAAGAATTCCGTACTTTGACAGCCGATGCACCAATATTTATAACACGTGTCAGAACAACATACCATTTAAAACAACTGGACGTAATCATATGACCTGTTGAAACAGTAGTGGCAGTCCTGAACAACAAATCAATTAACTTCCATTGCCGACATTGAAAATAGTGTGTATTATACGTGAACAATAAGTAAGCATTTTGGAGGAACCATAATATAATAACACGCCTCCTTATCCATAATTACTCAGTTAACTACTTTATTCTATTCAAATTGTGTCTTTTCTATAACTATTTTACAAACAACTGCACCATTATTAACAGACCTGTGCATATCACAACGGACGGCCATTGCGAGTGTAAGCTTCTCGTGTGTGTTTGTGATTCTCATACGGTGTTATTTTAATATTCTGTGCGTATATTTAATATATTGCAATGCAAGGATTAAAAAACCCGGCCTGAAATCGACAACAAAATGTTACAACGTGTTTTGGAAGATGGGAACTGGAAAAATATCTGGCAGCTTGGCATGTCTAAAAAAATAGTTGCAAAGGCAGGTAATCCATCCAGAGAAAAGTAATACAGAAATAAAATTGTTCCCGCCCTTTTATTTTAAAATAGAATTTGCGAGTAAATACTTACAGTTCTTGTTGTAGGCCTATTTGTAAACATGCTTTTTTCAAGGTGCCGACTCAATAAATTCATTTTGTACGAAACAGTTTATAGTAATTAATTATTTTTTAAGAAAGTAAGTGGAACCATTTAGTATCAAGTCCATGTAAGATTTTGTGCCAGTCAGCTACAAAAATGTAGGCCAACATACTATTATAAAAAGAAAAGACCAGAAGACCTAAGCCTCTGAATACCCCAGAAATATGACTGTATTTGCTGATGGCTGAGAAAGGTGTGTTCCAATTTACCCATGAAAAGGTTCATAGATGATATATTCATGATCTGGAACTCCACAAAAGAACATCTCACTGCTTTCCTGGACAATCTAAACTGTCACAGTACCCTGAAATTCACAATCTTGGAACTACTCCAAATCACAGGCAACATTTCTAGATGTAGAGCTCACCCTACAAAATGGCAAATTTGAAACCACTGTTCACACCAAACTGACCAACCATCTTCAGTACCTCCATTTTGACAGTTACCACCCTTTCTACTGCAAAAAATCTCTTCCATACAGCCAAGCAACCAGAACCAAACACATATGTTCAACTGAAAATGATCTTAACAGACAATGTGACCAGATAGCCAAGGCATTTATTGATAGAGGATACCCCAAACCCCTGGTGGACAAGCAGATCCAGCGAGCCATCTCAAACAGGGAATCCCAAACAAGAGACAACCAGGACATCCCTCTGATAGTGCCCTACCATGAAGGCCTCAACAAGCCCAAGACCATCCTCGCCTCCTCACCTTTGACTCATAACCTGTTCTCCAAACCCCCAAGACTGGTGTTCAGACGGCCCCCTAACCTCCGCAATAAACTGGTGCGTCCCAAACTACCATCCAGCCCTAGGCCCCAAAACATTCAACACACTCAAAGGTTCTCACCCCTGCAATAACCCCAGATGCAGCACATGTGCAATACATCAACCTTCCACATCCTTCCATAGCGGGCTTACCAACCACATATACCCAATCCAAGGCAACTATAACTGTGCAACCCAAAACCTGATTTACCAACTGCAGTGCACTCAGTGTGATGCAGAGTACATTGGCCTCACCACAAACACACTAACGCAGAGGATGAATGGTCACAGGGCCAATACCAAACAAGCCATAGCCGGTTCCAGTTCAAACATTCAGGACAAACCAGTGACTGCCCACGCAGCTTCCCACAAACTCACCTTCAACTTCTGTTTCAAAACCAGGGTGGTGAGGGCACTAACTCCCTCTAATGGCAATAATAATGCAGAACTGAGACGCTGGGAACTGGCCCACCAATGTATCACCAAATCCAGATAACCTCCAGGCCTAAACATCAGATAATCTACTTTTCACTTTCAAACTTCCCGCCACTCCAGTTCGCCCTCTGGCTGCTAGGTGTACTGGTTACAACCTTCATCAAGTCAGCCATACTGCAGTGTACTATCGCTCACCATCCGATGAAGCCGACTTAGCCAACAAAATGTCGCGACCGCGCAAAATGTGTGTTGTCCTTAAGTGTGCTGTATGTTCCTCTACGTGCAGTACAGCTATATACCTAAGTACTTGTACACTCCTATCTACATTTTATAGTAAATACTGATACTACATTTGTTTTAATTTCGAAGGTAAGACCTACCACAAAAGGTGAGATTTTTTTATAGTCCACTACTTGAAACTTTAAATACTATGCTTTATGATCTGATAGCGCAGAATCTAATTGAAGGCAACAAGAAAAATAAAAGTGATAACGCTTGAATTATTTTATTTTTTTAAATTTTAATTTAAAGATGTTTGCTTGCACTGTAATATGCTCTTGCAACTTCAGTTTGTAGTAACCAAATAAGCTACCTATTATTATTTAAAATTTTAAGGGCAACATAAAAAAAAGGTAACAATTACTATATAAGTTATCCATACAGGTTCGTTTATGTTTGGTAATGCCCTTAAATGTTACAATAATTTTAAGCAAACCTAGGAATATATACAATAAATAATGTTGAATCAAGAATAATTATACTAACTTAACATCTGTGGAGTAAGCAATTCATTACTGTAATATGAAATAATTTTCTATTATCATTGTCCACCTAACCATAGTAAGGTTAATGTGCAGCCAGCATTGTAAACAAATTACATGTTGGAGATCTAAAAAATAATCAAAAGAAAATCACAAAACATTTTGAGTTTACTGTAATCATATTCCTTAACCGTTGACATGTTTTGACTGTCAGCTGGAAAGCACATGGTGATGGAAGGATTCATAATGTTTTTGTATTTGTATACATAATCCTACTTTCTCATGATCTGTATTGTTAATATAGAATTATATACAGTAACAGCTAGGCCTTGTGATTTTTTTGGAGGTTAAATCTTTAATGATCACTTTATCCCGAACAACCTATAATCGTGTTTCATATCTACATGTTAGCTAATATGTGTTGTTCAGTAAAAATAAATACTATAATCACAACAAAACAGTTTGGGTTCAATGCTGGAATATGCGGATGCAAAGTGGGGATCCATACATTGAAACTAAGATGCCAGAACTGGTGGAGGTGCAAAGAAGGGCAGCAAGATGGGTGAAGGGTATATAGAGAAGGCAGAAGCAGGACGAAGAAGAGGAAAATAGTTATAGGCCATCTGTATTGAAGGAAATGGGATGGAGTACACTGACGGACAGATTAAGAGTTGAAAGACAGGTCAGGATGTAGAAGCAAGATGGGGACAATTACATTACCACCTCACTAAGGGAGGGTACAGGGGGAGAGGAAACAACAATGAGAAGATTCAAGGACATGGAGGAGAATGGAGCAGGGAAGGCAGTCTATGCTCATGAGGTTGGTGAGGAAGTGGAATGTTTTGTAGGATGAGAGGGGTTGATTGTTTCAGGAAGGGCTTGGAGAGGTTGGTCTAGTGGGGCAGGAAGGGTCTCGCCACATGGCGGCAGTCCAGTTGCGAGTGAGAGTTATATTTCTAGTACTGTTATAATGCAAAGGAGGAGCACACAATATTTGATAACACTTTTTGTGCTTATTATGCCTTTTACTATATATGTCAGGTCATTCAGTTTTGCAGTTTGACTTGAGGCAGGTCAAATAAATGCACGAAATTTCAAACAAGTCGTAAAGCAATTTTGCTTTGAGATAGCCTAGTAATCGCACAAAACACAACTGCAATTTCATCACATATTTGCTTGCTCACTTGTGAAATATGTATCACAATAGTAGACTCAAAACTGTGTGACTTTATTTTATTGCTGCGCTAGAAAATTAGTACATATTTTGTTACGTAAGACATGATGTTTCATCTATAGTTGCCTAATGCCACATTTTCATTTTCGAGTTCTGTATATTTTCAACCAGAACATAACTTCTTGAATGTATCAAACAATGATGACATTCGTAAGGAATGTCATACAAAACAGATTTTTTTGTAATATCTTGTTACACTGCTATGGCAACTTCTTGGCTGCATGATGTGCAAATCACCAAGAAATCTACAAGTTAAATGCATATTCGACACATGTTCAATTTCAGCACATAATTTCCACTGATTTGCTGTGTTCAGAACAATAAAAAAAGCTTTAGTAACTAATAAAAAATTGCTAATTTTTATCACAGTTTTGTATCATTGAATTTATAAATATTGTCACATTGTTATGCTAGTAAACATTTTCTCCTGAGAGACATTTTCACCTCTTAAATGAAGTATCTTCAATTATTTTGTGTCTTGAGTTGCAGAAATATTTCCTTAAAATCCAAATTCTTCTACTCCTCACGCTAAAGTATTAAAACAAGTTTATACATTACTTCACATAATTAAGTGAATTTTGATAGTTATTTGAGAAATAGTTTTTTAGTGTTTGATTATGAATACTAGCAAGTGTGGGATCTTGTTTGTATGAACTGACAAAAATAATAAGACAAAAAGATGATCTGTAGTTATAGGCAATTATTGAGATCTAATCTAGGTTAGCACGTGGCAGTGATGGAAAGTGACGAAAAAAATAATTTGGTAGATAAGATTACTTTTACCAGCTTTACTGTCGCATATTTTGTATCATTCATTAAATATAAATTCGTATAAATTTCTCAAAACGGAAACATTGCTTTACAACAAATTTCAAATTTAAACACCAGAAATTACCTTTACATTACCTTAATAAATAATTTTTCACAAAATTTAAATGTTGTCTTTTGTTTAGTCAGTTTCTGAGATTTTCATAGCGTTGCTTTTAGTGACATTACTTTTAAATATGTTCTAAAACTCTAGAATGAGCAAACTAATTTAAATGCATGCTTGTCTGTCCAGTTCTCCTACTCTCCTTCGCCCGCGAGCAAACATTTCTGAGCAAACATTTCCGTTCTCAAAAAGTACACTAAAGGAAAGTAGGTTGATTAGTTATATAGAGATCTACTTGTTTAGCCACAGTTCAAAACTTTGATACTTTCATCTTTTCTTTTAAACTTGATTAGGGTGCAGGAAATTTCCAAAGCTGCTAGGTTCGTGGGATTTTGTAATGACAGAATGCTTCAATGTAGTGGTCTTCATAATATGTGTCCAAAGTTACTACCCCAGCAGCAGAGGCTGATGATTGTGACATTATATCTTCTGGTTACTGAATACTATGGACTGCGCAAGTGAGTCAGCTAAGTTTTAAGCCAAGGAGTCTTCGTTCTGTAGCAATCCAGTACAGATCTAGTTGGTGAGTTGTTCTAGATTTGTCTTGGGTAGGAGCTTGCACTCTCAAGGACTTTCTCCAGCTCATAATGGTTTCAGGGCCAAGTTATATACAGATAGTGAAATGTTTGTGTTCAGCTGATTGCTGTGTTGTCTATGGTTTGATATCAGAGAAGGTTCATTGTGGTGGGCTCAATTTCATGGGGAACAAATGAACCTAGGTATGAGGTACAACGTTGGAAGAAAACACAGTATTCCAGCATGATGTGTTTACGCCTGTCATGTCTTTCTTATGCCACTGCCCATTAACCTTCAAGTTTGAGTATTGGCAAATGATCATCAATCTGGATGCCTAAACTTCTAGGTTTTTAACCGGAATTATAATTTTTGGTTTTATAATAAAGTTGGTTAATCATACAGAAGAAATAAAGAAATAATGTATTTCATCTACCATACCATAAAAATTTTACGTTTCATTGTGACTAAATTAACTACTTGCTTTTATATAAACAAATGCAATGACTACTTCAAAAAATTTCTCCAACATCTTGAACTGATTTCTTCTTTGGTTCACTTGAAACTTCACCTTACTTACAACTCAGTCCTGCAAAAAGTATAGTAAAAATGTAGTTTTAGACAGAGTGTCAACACTTTCAGTCCTGCCGAGAGCTGTAACTGGTCACTCCCCACAGAAAGCCCAACAACTTGAATTTGTGTGTGCTGTGGTAATTGTGTGTTAATTAAATGGAAGTTACAGAGAATCTCAAAGACCATTCCATGAAGATAAATGAGAATGCACACAGAAATAAACAAATGTGACTGATGAACATGAGCACATACAATTCTGGACAATGAAAATATTTGCGGAACCCTGAATAGAGAAATAGTACATAAGAAATGCTAAACAGAAAACACTATTTCATAGACGTCAAGAAATCTAATGCTTTACATGAAATCGGTACTAACGACAGCTAACATTCATCATATTCAGTAAATAATTGTGTACAATATTGTACAGCATAGGGAAATTGGTTGTATTACAACGAACATCGGAAATGTATTTACTTACTTTGCAGCAGATCTAGACCTCTACTGTACTTACTTCTAACACTCTTTTGTAGCTTTTGTGTAAGTTGTATGAGTGACCAGTGTTCTCACACATAGGAATAAATGAAGAATAATAAAACAAACACAGAAAAAAATTACACTAACAAGCTTTGACATGGTTTCCTTCTGGTTAAACTTGACCAGCTATCTTTTCATGGGAAAGGAAGGATGAAAAAAAAAGAGCATCATTCTTTTTTTTCCCTTCCCTCACCCCCCTCAAACACACCAGGAGAGATAAAAAAGGCAAGCTTGCTGCTGTCACAGCATGTTATCTTAGGGCTTGGAGGAAGAGGGGGGGGGGGGGGAGACTCAATGGAAGCAGCCGGCACAGCAGAGCAAGGCAAAGCACACACAAGCGAGGCGAGGGCTGGCAGACAGCAAGCCACCTTGGCAGAGACAAGCCACCCAACCTCCCCTCCTGGCTTGCCACCACCCTCTCTGCCTTCACACTCTTAACCAGTGTGAATGTTATCTTTCCTCTCTCTTTTACATGCTGCCAGCTACATTTCCTTTCTCCCCCCCCCCTCCTTCCTTGACCCTTCCATCACAGCGTCCCTCGTGCTGTTTCACCGCTCCCTCGGCTCATGCTCCAGCGTTTTTTTTCCCACATACTAGGAAGGCACTAAAAATTTTTTTTCCCTGCAACTTGTTGCAAAAATCTCTTGGTGCGCACTATACACGAGTATGTACGGTAACAAAGCAACTAGAAAAGTTTAAATAAACACTTTAACATGACATCATCTACTTGAAACAATGTGTATGAATAAACTTCTTTAAACTTATAAAGTTAAGGACATCAATTTACTGAACCAACCTCACTGTCACAAGGCAACCAGTACTTTAGAAAACAGACATGATCCACCTAGCACAAGGTCGATACAGTAAAACTCTGTTAAGACGTTAGTGTTGGGACAAGGAACATTAATGCTTATTAACCAAGAAAACTTCTTAAACGAGTCAAATTACACATGTGCATATAGACAAGTGAAAAATTATTATACTAATCACTTCTCTCGTGCTCCGCGCTGCATGCGCAACTTCCCCTCCCCTACCCCGTCGCTTCTCTCCTCAGTTCGCGGAAGTCGCGGCCCCTTTAAATATGTTGAAGCGGCGTGGTCAGCCATATGTTTGAGGTGATAACCAGGAACGGGTCTTCAAGCAATTAAAGGCCGAGTTGACCACTAGCCCAGTTTTGAATTTAGCAGATTTTGACGGCCAAGAAAGCAGCGCTCGCGTGCGTTTATGGGACGACGCGTTTTGCTGATTATCTCGATACTGTTGAGTTTGACCTGTATTCCGACAACCAGGCTATTACTTGGTTGCTGTCCCACTCACAAGAATTTGGGAAATTATGGCGTTTAGCCTATCGCCTGACATGATTCCGGTTTCAGATTGGTCATATCCCAGGGAAAGATAATGTCGTTGCTGACGAGCAACCCAGAATGTTTGCCATAAAGGATTCTGAACCGGAAGTAAATATTCCTGTTGCGTTGTGTAGAGCCTTTGTGGGCGCTCCTAATTTTTATGTGGGACTAAGAGCAGATCAAGAACACGATGAGGAATGTAGGCAATGGGAAAGTCGGAATGCCCAGGGTGAGGCGATTCTGTTTGCCATGAAGGATAGGTTATTGCATCTTGTGGGTCGAAACTGTCGTCAGGACCATTTAGCAGTTCCTGAAGTTTTCTGTGCCAAGGTGTTGATGTACTTTCATTCGTAAGCCTTTGGCGCCAATTTAGGACATGAAAAGTTTTCGTGACCAAGTGTAAGGATTGCCTCAGAGAAAAACCCCCTCAAAATTCCCTTGTAGGTTTGTAGGCTATGTGTCACTTGTGTGGGAAACGGTTCACATTGATGTGTTTGGACCGCTGGTTCTTTCTAGAAGGCAGAATGTGTACATTTTGACCGTGATGGACGTCTTTTCAAAGTTTGTATTCCTTCTTACTATGAGGAACATGATGATACGAACAATTGTTAGGCATCTGACAGAGAAGGTTTGGAGTGTGGTGGGGGCTCCCGTTAACCTGGTGAGCGATAATGCCACCTATTTTGGGTCCAAGAAATTCAAAAACATGTGTCCTTGTTGGGCAGTACGACATTATACGAGCAGTCCGTATTATCCATGTGGTAGTAACGTAGAACGCTTTAATTGTAATCTAAAGATTGCACTGACTGCTTTGTATAATGCAGACCATGCTGCCTTGGACGAAGACCTGAACCTGGTTACTCTCGGGTTCAATTCGTCTGTTCATGGGGTAACTAAGAACACTCCCGCAAGGGTGTTTCTTGGTCGTGACCGAATCCATTCCTTGCTTAACATCTGGGGTATTACCTCGCCGTCATTGCCAATGGATGGTCAGCGGGAGCTGTTGGCTCAGGAAGTGGCTGGGCATTTGATAGATACAGTATCCTCAGTAGTGCTGCAAACCCGGCTTCAATAGCGCCACTGGTACAAAAATAAAAAAAATTAAGTTTACCAAAATATGCTTTATTTGCCGTATAATGAGAGTTCTACTAACAAAAATAAAAAGAGGTTTACAAGTATTTTACGGCCCTCTAATATTTTTTTTTCCCTTTTACATCTGTATAAATGTAGCTAGGAAAAATTCGGTGAGAAATTATCTGTTCCAAAATTGTGTCTACATATTTTTTTCAACTAAAAAACGTAAGAAAATTAGAGATTATTGTAAACATTTGAAAATTAATACACCGGGAAGTTATGATCAAAATTCAATGTTCTACCTTTAGAATTGTGTGTTTTTTAGAGTGCAATATTGAAAAAATTTCCAACATAGATAGCACCAATAATTTAAAACCAGGTAAAAATTTTGTTATATTTGCCTACGGTCCTAAATTATTGACGCGTACTGTACAGTTTACAATGATTCCTAATAAAAACATGCATTTAATTTTCTTTGCAAAACATTTTCGCTTCGAGACATTATTGGTGACAAACAAGTGTGTGGGGTATTTTGTAGTTATGACTCTTCTGGACCTTGAATTAAAGAAATGGCAGATTGTACACACTATAAATCAATTACGTGGGCATTAACATTATAAAAGCGTGTTAAATCTTGACATCTCGTGTACAGTTACCAAAATTGAGCCTGTACTAACCTTAGTGTTAGCTGCAATCCAGTTGGCCGTTTCTGAGTCGTCATCACACTTCTTGATCCACTTTCTTAACAGCTGACACTTGACAGGGTCATGCCAATTTTCCCCACATGCAAAACAAAATGTGTGCGAACATTTACAGGTCACTGGCCGCGCTTCCACATGTTGCACTTTAATTGCGTTGTTGCAATCTGGCGAAGGACACCACCGTAATAACCTGTTACACTGAAACACAAACATACAGCACACATTAATTTCAACATATATACAGTAATTAAACTGCCTAATGAATTTACCTAATTTCATTAGATTAAAAAACCTCTCTGTTATAAAAGTACCGGCATTTGGTATTAGCTGAAGTTACAGAATTACTGTAAAAACACACTTGACATCTTTGTAAATATGTACAGATGTCTTTAAACGAAACAGTGCTAACCACATGTAGAAAAATGGGCCGCTTGAGAATCTTTATAATGGAAACATATTCAATTTATATGAAAGAATTAACTGCTATGAAATGTAAATACTTAACTTGGTGGTGATTTCAATAAATTATTATTTTTTAAGGGCACTGCCTACCTGCCCGTTACAGACACCGAAGTGACATAGCCATAAGGGCGACCTTGAAGCGCGCATCAAGTGTAGCATTGCCACAACAAGCCAAGCGCTGAACTAGCATGTAAGATTATCACCAATCGAATTTTACCACGGGACTTGCAGTGGTGACTATATAATTTTACTGATGGAAAGTTAGTGCATGTCTCTGTCCGAGGTTTGCATATATCCTGTTAATACATCTTGAAGTACTGCAGTCTAAAGAGGCCATTTTTAGCTATGTTAGAAGGCTTAGAACCAGAGTTTTTAATGTGTATGATGACTCAACAATTAAATTCTGTTCTTGTCCGAAGTGTTTTCTTTTCATACATTGGTACAATTGGCATATGTGGAATAGTTACATTAAAAAAACATTTACGAACACAGTGAAATGCATTTGAAGCACATGGTAGGCAGTACCAATAAATTAGAAAGAAATGAAAATGTTACACCACAACAAGATTGCTAGTGTGAAGTCATGGTTCAGTACAGACAAGAATGAAGCCTGAAGCATTAAGGTAAACCACCTGGGATCCAATATGTTAAGGAAACTTCTCGTTAATAAAAAAATTTGAAAAGCGGAATAATTGGCAATACCGAGAAATCTATACACTGGACGAATTTCCTGACTTCTCTTGTTGACTAGAAACATATACAAATAAAATCACGTAATAAGTTTTCTAAATATTGATTTTTAAAATAGGGCATGCAAATAATCCTTGATCTGCTAGCCGAAAATCCAAAATTATTCGGTTCAATAGTCTGTACGTAAAATCTGCAAAATTTACAGTAAAAATTTCAAGAATAAAATCAAAAAAGGATAAAAAATAAAATTTTAAAAGATTGTCACATACATCAAAAGATGACAGTTTTGCTTAGATTTTTAAATGTAAATATTGAACACCATTAGGTAATATATTATTTTCATTAACAAATTTTTTTACATTCTATACACGCTAGTGTCTTAACATGTTCGTTTATGACCATAAAGGAATTCTGAAATCACAATCAGTGACAAAGGTTTGTGGCAAGTATGAAGGTTTTCTAGAAATATATTAACTCAGTATAAAAATTGTTGCGAAACTTTGAAACTCACCTCTACAAAACTGTTTGTGATGAGATGCTGGTATTTCAGTTTCACCTTGGCATCTCTCACTAGCCGCATTACTGTGGCGTCATCAACCAGGATGTTGCAACCATGTGCCGCACATGCGATCGTCTGTCCAACTCCTTCCTCCATAATTTTCGTAGTTAAATACTCACCCCAACATTGTGTACAAAATCTGTGGCCGCATTCCAAACCCGTCATCATCTGGCAAGTTCATTACACATCGTCATTTATACAGAACAAAATTTCAACAAACTGCTACCATAACTTACACGCAACTATTGACATAACTGAAAAAGCACAACATAATAATATTGTTACCATATTTGCCGGCATGTAAGACATCTATTTTTACATATTTGCGGCCTTCAAAAATTGCTACTTGTCTTTTATAAGGTGCAAAAATTTTTGGTAACCTAAAAATTGTTTGAAAGTTAAGCTGTAAGCTGTGGAAATGTATGATGTTTCAAGGAATTGCATTTTTCGTCACAAATGAAAACAAGTGCCAGTTTTTTTAAAACTAAAATTTACGGTACGAAATTTTTATAAGCGTCATTCATAACAAAGGACACGTTTATCTCGCAGCAAAGCGGCGATCAATGCAGCTGGAGCGCGTGCCTAGATCCTTTGTCTCGCCAGTCCACAACACTCGGGCGGAGCAAATGAGGATCTAGGTCCGCATGCTTCGATCCTTTGTCTGGCAAGCACAAAATTCTCGGACGAAGAAAAAGAGGATCTAGGTACCGCGTGCCTAGATCATTTGTCTCCCCACCACAAGACTCTCAGGCGGAGAAAACGAGGATCTAGATACCGTACCACACATTCATGTGTCTACTGTCTAGTGCTAGGCTGGCAGACAACATCGCACAGGAATGCGATGACCTTGCAAGCAGCTGTTTTAGCCTGGCGTTGCCATGTAGTGCGAGGTGTGCCTCAGTCCGGCGTTGCCAAGTCACACACGGCTGCTGGCAACTGACGATGTCGCCAGCCACGTGTGCCGCCGCTGTACATTTCCTTCGCTCTTGGGTGCCCGGAGGGCAGTAGTAGCCAATGTTATTCGTTTATATGTCTATGATGTTTATATAACGGTAATAAATACATTAAAAATACTTAAACTAAGTTTTTAATGTTTCTGGCAAAGGAAAAAATATTTTTCTGTCGGGAATTTCAAAATTAATAATTTACTTTTTTTCAAAATTTTGTACCTTCAAAACCACGACTCGTCTTATATGCGGGGTCGTCGTATATGCCGGCAAATACGGTAGATTGTTTAAACTATATGAAACATTAAAACCTTCACCCTATAGATGCAGCTTAAGATTGTGTTTTGAGCACAACGGATCAAGAAGAATGCATTTCAGTAAAGACAACCTAAAATAATATTATAGGCAAACTTATTGAGAATATTGTAAAAATATAGAAATTTGCAAGTCCAGATTATTGGATTGAACCCTATATAAAATGTCTTCACCAGTCTTAACACTTCAGGCTCTGTTTACAGTCACACACATGTACTCTGTATTCAGGATAAAGTAGTACAATTTTGACAACAAATGCAACCAATGTAATGGTCCTGAATATTAAGAAGGTCAAAGCCCTTACTTATAGCTATTTGTAGTATTTCAGGGTTGTAGGAATGGTAAGAAGATATAAAATAATATTGAATATATTACTGATATAATGTAAATATATATTAACTAATATATTACATTTATATTTTACAATCTTTTTACAAATAATAAGTGCTTTAAACTATCAACTTTATATTTATAAGGCTTTTTCAAATTCACATTTATTGAAGAATGGCATCATGTAGCCAACATGTTTGCCAAAGTTCACGCAATGCTGCCAGGTAACAGGATATGTTTTCCTTCCAGTTCAGATCTCGGGCGTATAGGAATATAAGAGAGATTTTGGTCAGTGCTCAACATCGAGGTCTTTAGCGCTGGTTTAAGGTGACATGAGGTAAGTACGGAGTAATGCCGAAATGAAAGGGCAGGGGAACAATATCACGTGGATTAGATACATATCTTAGATAACTACTTTAGTGCTCGAGATACTGTATTTAATTTGTATATTAAAATAATACAGTACGCTCCCAATTACCAGTGTGCGGATTATCTGATTTGTGTATTATCCGCGCAAAAAATTTCACTTAAGAAAAAATATAAATAGGGGAGACCGGGGCAGGTTGACGAACGGAGCAAGATGACTAATCACATTGTTCGCTGCCCATGCAGCCGAGAGAAGGTTGGCTACCCTATATTCTTGAACCCCTTCCATAGACGCTACAAACCAGCAGCGTAGTAATTTTCCATTCACTCTAACAGTAGTCGTGCAGAGAGGAGGTTAGTTTTCTGCACTCGCGCTGTAAATTTGAAGGTAAGTAGAATAACCTTTTGTTCTTGATTAACTAAAATCTTTTGCATCTTGCACACATTCTATGATTGTTTATTATATTAGTAATTGTTACACATAATTATTATAACAGGCTTTAATTTTGATATCAAAATATTTTGTCCTTTATCAAAATATTTTTGACCGGGGCAAGATGGTGGGGGGTAAGTTGACGAATTTGTCAACTTGCCCCATGTATATGTTAAACGAATAGAAATGCATTAAACTATAAATCCATGCTAGGTTATGTTAAACTTGCCTCTTGAAATCCGTGATTTAGTAAGTATTAGCTTCGAAACAATACATTTATCCAACATTTTTAAATATTCAAGGTTCATAACAAAGGAAAGCCCATTAATGGGTTTATAATCTGTAAATGTAACTGGCATACTGTGCACTCTTTGATCAAAGTTTTTTCTCTGTAGATGGTGAGAATGTGGATTATAAAAACTCAGAGGCAAAACAGCGGAAGGACAAAATGGCAGCAGCTATGCATGCTGTGAGGGAGGAAGGTATGTCGTTTAACATGGTTACTACCACATATGAAATCTCTGAGGCGACTCTTAAAAAATATCTGAATACTGATCCTGAGGAGAGAATCAGTTCTGAAATTTTTTTTATCATACTTGTCACGCATCTTAAGCAATAAACAGTAGGCTCTGGTTTCAATAAACTTTTATAAGCCAATTAACGTTAATTCCAAATTATCAACAGAAATACCAATTTAAAGTTAATTTTTTAAAATGTGAATACATTAAACATAATCTTAACTAAAGTAATCTTGAAAATTCTTAACCAGGGATATATTATCGTTTTGCAAATTACATCCATAAAAGGCTAATTACCTCATATAATTCATAAAACTTCTCTCCGAATTTCCTAGCTACTTTTCATAAAGAACATTAATCTTAGACCTACATTACTAGTGGCTACTGATAACAATACTTTAGCTGTACCCAAAGACTGTCCAACAAGTTGGCACAGTGGTAAAAAATACTCACATACCACCACTGAGTGACCCCTGTGTACAATTCAGACAAATTAAAGTAGGCCCAATTAATTTTTTTAGTGCACATCTATACTCACCCAATTTTCTCTAAACTGTAAATATTAAAGATTGACTTTAAAAATTTAATTTTTCTTGCTTTGCATTTCAGAAACTTCCTTTTCTTGGAGGGAGATTCAGGAAGGTATTCAGCCCAGAACAGCTTGATCAGCTTAAAACACATCTAACAGAAATTGATCAAAGACTTTTTGGGTTGACGAAGATTCTGTGCCAAAAGCTTGTTTTCGTGTTTGCAGAAGCAATAACTGACAAAGGTGTGGGTCAGCTTTTTGGCACAGCATACTCGAGGGTTGCAATAAAAGGTTTCAAAATGTGTGGTATTGAGCCATACAACCCACAAACTTTTGCCGAAGAAGATTTTGCACCCTCACTAACCACTGAACGATATCCTCAAGCAAGACCTGCCGCGATAAGTCAAATATCGTTCCGAATGAACAAGATGTGAAGACGATCACCTTCCAAAGAATGATATTTCCTAACCTGGAACATCTCGGCTGGAAGACCATCCAGAAGTTATTTCTGCTACACCAATGCTAAGTATCATGTATCCAAACATAATGTCAGTGAAATTATGCAACACCAACAACTTCTAAAGGCCAAGTCATTCTCAAATCTTTGAAACCTTTTCCAACTGCAAAAGGTCTAATGCCACTACACGGAAGAGGCCAGCTGTTTCAGCATCTGTTTTAACGAGCACCCATTTAAAGAATTTTCTCATGGAAACAGACCGTGAAAAGGAATTAACAAAGAAAGAAGAAAGCATACAAAAGAGCTGCAAAGAAATTATTCCAAACAACAAGAGTGTCTCAGAAAAACTTGAATCTGTAATGTGCCCTGGGTGCGAATAAGAGTTTGTTGATCCTCCTGTTGAACACTGGGTAAAGTGTGGCATGTGTGGAGTGTGGTGGCATGAGAAATGCTCAAACTATTAAGGATGTGACTATTGTTAGTATGGTGAATAATGTTACATTTTGTAAAGTAAACCTTTGTTTTTGTATCCGACTAATTATATTTCTTTCCAATAACATGAATATAGTTTTCCATTTCACTTAGTAATACAATTTTTTCCAAACTGTTAGCCTAGTTCATGCTAAAGTTATTGTTTTACTCTTTAATTATGTATCACACTGAAGGAATTTGATATTTTAAGTTATGAATGAAAATAAGACACAACTTAAGATTTGTAGCACTTATCATTTATATTTTCCTGATTCGTCATCTTGCCCCTGTAGGAAAGTCAACTTGCCTCAAGGTTGGGGCAAGATGACTAATTTGCAGTACTGCCATTGTTAATTTTTTACGACTGAAATATTGTGTTTTACTATTACGTGTAGTGATTATAAGTTAGGCCTCCACATGTGTAACCCAACACCGACTGTCACTTCACAGTTACCCGTACTTCCAGTCTATCATTCCAAGCTGGTACTGTGCACTTTCAAACATTGTAAACACTCCATTACACTCAATTGCCACATTTATAAGGCAAACTGTGGACACTGTATAAATAAACTTTGTATTCCGATGGTCAAATACTATATTTTCGGCATAAGTAAATAGTACAATTGCATCCACATATCAAAAAGTTGCATGTTACAATTTTTTGTATAGTAATAATGTAAAAGGCAAAAAAACTACCACTACTAAACTCGAAATTGATTTCAATTCGTGGGTAATCTAGTATGACATCATAAATTTGAAATGTTTCCAATTTATTATGTTTTAAGAATTTAGAAGACAAAATTACATTAGACACATTATCATGCTTCCATGTAGCGCTTTTCACAACTTTTCATTGCTTTTTAGTAGGCCTACAGTTATCTATTTATTTTTGCAGCATTTTGCAACAAGTATGAGTGTAAAAAACATGACTGATTTATAAACACAGAAAAATTTTGAATAGCTAATTAACTCATGGAACCGCTGCCGTACGCCTTTCGGTTATACTGTATATTGAAGAACGGTACAGTACGCATACGCAAGAATGAGTTAGGTGTAATACGTAATACAAATATGGACTCATAAAAATTTGTAATAGGCTTTTAAACAGCTATCACGAAACCTAGCTTGCAGAAGCGAACACGATAAAGAAAAAAAAATAATTAACAAGAACTAAATTTTCTTATTGGCTACTGTTTCTTATAACAGTAAACACAATATTGTTACATTTCATGCTTACAAAATCACTATCTCGCACAAATAAGACAAAAACTTTCATAGATCATCTCATAAGCCTACATTTCCTCCGGAAAGTTGGCTAAAAAAGTCCTAGTAGTGTAATACTGAGTGCTAATTTAGTGTTTCAAGAATAAATGACTCAGAGTTGTTGCGCATGCCAATGTCGCCCTCATCGCTCCCCTGTCTCTGCGCCTCACCGGAACTGAGGTGGTCAAGCAGCAAGTGCGCTTGCTTCTCACAAAAAAGAACTGGGTTCGATCAAGAATTACGGCAAGCATTAGTTTACTCCATCTGCAGTGAACATCATATCGCGATGTAATGACGTATAAAAATAATTGTGTATTTTTACTGAAAATATTATATTGCGAGTATTATTAAAAAAAATCAGCGTGCTCTGAATCTTTCCTTACTGAAGGGACAAATATGTGGCAACAGTGTAGTGTTCTTCCCTCGCTGGCAGTGGTACTCTTTGCGCATTCTCACGGCCAAGTGGTGAAACTAAATTTAACCTTGTGGTATACGGGCAACAATCATTATTTTACTACGTGAAAAGTACTTACATTTCGTGAGCGTTCCAAACACACAAATAATTCTTGTAACTTATTCTTAAGCCTTATATTTGTTTTTTTAACACTTTAAAGGCAAGTGTTGAAAATACCCATTTTATCATTGTATGAACTGACACTAGCGCAAAAAATATTTTTTCTAGAATTATTTATAGTTCAAAACTAAATTTCTCATACACTACGCTCTAGAGAAAACCCTACAGAATGTGATAGTAATGCTTATTGAATGTAATCAAAAAGTTAGCTTAAGTACTGAGGCAGCATGGAAAAACTTATTTATGCTGTTTGAAATGTTTTTTTAAAAGGTAATAAATATTTCTGCCATGTTCAAGTAAGTATTTTTTGTTAGAACAATATTTATTCTTCACACAACCTGCACTGCAAATTTATAAACTTACAAATACATCCACAGTACCTAATTTTAAGAGCCTCAAAATGCCCAATTCCTTTTATTGGGCCCTAAAGACTTCAACACACCCTTTGATAATAAAGTTAGGAATTCTACCATAACTTGTAGATTTTGTAGCTTTATAATTTCGTACAGCCCACTAAATTAGGCTTTCTGTGATCACACATGATGAATCAATGATATTAACCTTCTTTGAACTTTTGAAGACTCAGGTTGGCATATTTTTATCTTCTTTTTATTGTTATCTACAGATGAAAAATATTCTCCAAAAGAATTGGCAACTGTGTACGGGTCACTGATTACTACATAATTTATTAACATACTGCTTTGTTGATTATTATAGCTTTCCTTCAATATTTTAACATATTTCCAAAAACCAGAAGGATTGCTTATATTTTATTAATGTTTAAATGACAAACTATTTTGCCAGCATTCAACTTTTTCTTGACTAACTTACGGTGGTACATTGCAAAATTTTCATAGTTTTGTGTGCTCTGAGAATTATTGTATAATTTGTGAAAGTGATTTTTTCGTCTGATTAGGTAAATCAGATTTTTTGAAAATCAGAATGGATACAGTACTTTGATTTATGCTTTCCAATAAAATTGATTAATTTTAGCTTGGATACAATTTGTTAGATATTCTACCATACTGTAGACATCATGCATGTTGTACAGTATATATGTTCCCAGTTGTCATTTCTGAGAGAGATAAACAGAGAAAGATAATTGTCTTTACTATAATCTCTATATTTCGTCTGAGTACAAAAAAACATAGGTAGCTCTATATCTAGTGCCGGATGCAGGGCATCTTCATCAACAAGGGGGTCAATTGACTGTTATATTATTAATGTATGTGCTAGAAAAAATGAGATCGAGACGTAGATTATAAGAAACAGTGGAATTCTGTGGTGCTAAATCAAGAACATTAGTAGTTTTTAAAAGTATCAGACCTAATTAAATTGTAATAGTGGTTAACATTTTTAATATGTCTGAACTTCCAGTCAATACCTGGTAGGTTAAAATTGCCTAATAGAATTATGGGGTATTGATATAGGCTGTTCACTATAAAGAGCACTCAGCAGAACTTGTAATTAATTAAAAATCTGTTTTATTGGGCCAATATATGTTAACTTTTGAGAGTGCTGAAACGTTTACACTGGTTTTTAATTACATTGAAGTTTTCATATTAAAAATAAGATAACTGCATTACGGCTGAAAGAAAACTTTATGCAGTGCTCACTTTATCGTGAACTGCATATACACTGACAATTTAGTTTCTAAACATGACATAATTGGTAAATTCCTGTACAGTAGTTTGTGATGGAATATAGATACTACCAAGAAGAAATCTGCTTCGTTGGGATCTACTCATCTGTATCCATAACCATAAGTGATTGATACATATTTACTATTTATTTCAAACATCTGAAAAGAATATGATAAGTTTAGTTTACTTACTGCAAGTAAAACACCACCACCTTGATTCATATTGGTTGCGTGCATATTTTAATCTTTATGATATACTACAAATTTGTAAAATCATGTGAATTTATGTTATTTGAATACAACCAGATTTTTTAAAGACTAATACCTGAGAAAATAGAAGCAATTATATTTTCTGAGAAGACCACTGACATTTTGATAATAAAGATACCACACGTTCGGGTACATCATTAGCTTGTATAACTGGCTTCTCCAGCCAACTCATTCAGCTGTTCATTAATATTTTCAGTAGACCCTGAGTCAATTCGTAACATGTCAACGGTGGATTTGTGTACCGCGGAGTCTGCCATCGCCGCAGTGTTCGCAGTGACTGCTCAACTTGACCGCACAAACAGCTGCTCGTTCTGAAGTCTTCCATAGAACAGACTTATTAGACAACCAGAAGGCTAGAAAACTGTATTAAAAATATGGTCATAGTCAAATTCTGCAAATGATACATAGAAATATACGCACGAATCATACCTAGTTCCAATTCTTACCACTTTTAGACGTGTTAATTAAATTTCTTTATTGATATAAGACACAATGTCCTTTTCCTGCACATCAGCCACAAAACAGGACATAAAGATTGACTTCATGCGTGGCCTAATTGGTTTCGAAAACATTTTAAAATCTAAGTTGTTCCTAATACCTAGTTGCACTTTTTTCCCCCCGTTGTGTGTTTAGGAACCGATGACCCATTGTCACCTGACTGCTTTCTTAAGCGTCTACGCGCTACTGTAAAAGATTCCGTGTCAGCTGCTGGCGATGTGTAAACAGTTCGCTGCCCACGCACTTCATCTGTTGTACATGACGGACATGTGGTGCTACCATATGATACCTTAGAAGCAGTGTTGTGTACCAGTTAGCTTTTGTCACGGATGTTATTTCTTCGTGGTTGCCCATTTCCAACAACCTGACTATATGTTATACTAGATTTAGACTTAATTGTCACAGATTAGACCGAGCACAATGAATAAAACAACGTACTTCACTGTTTGTGGACTGCACACTCTCAAACATAGTGCGCAACAGTAAATTTTCTTCTTTAAGTTCTTTTATCTGGCTAGTTAGAATATCAATTGTATCACAAAGTATCTTGAAACATTGACTTGACACTGTCATTTGGGCAGTCTGAAGTGAAAACATGTTCAACTTTTCTGATGACCCGTGTAATATAAACATATTACAGATTAATGGTTTTTTTATAGTTCAGAATTGTTTGTCTACAGTTGCAAATATTTTAATTAACCTTAAAAATTGTATTTTCAAAAAAATTATGTTGTATTGTATTTAGTTGGAACGCCCCTGATATCAGTTAGATTTTACTTAATTTTATTTGTTGTGCAAGGTTAGGGTACCCTTCCATATGTTTATTTATGCTAAAAGTAATTTTTTAATGTTTGTTTATTTGGTTGCTAAGGCATTCTTTTGACAGTATAGTTTTTCTTCACGAGCTCAGCACAATAAATTAATTTGTTTTTATCTCTTTGGTTACAAGAATAGAGATTTTAGAAGGTATTTAAGTCAGTTCTTGGTCCTTCTTCAAAATTGACAGTAGCGTCCAGAAATTTAGAGACTTCAAAACCAGCTTAGTAATAAAATGGACCAAGTTGCGGAGATTATGGTAGGGAGCGAGGGCCATCTGCAAGAGGCCCCAATCAGGCGCTCGAGTAGATAATTTTAGTGCTGAGCTGCCAGTTTTGCTGTCCAAGGGACGTGGCGTCTCTAGCGCCATGTCTGACGCCATCCACATCTCCAGTCCAGTTCTAGAAGAGTACTGTAAGCTGTTCAATTTTTTTAATGTATCGCCGTAGTTCGACCAGGAATTCAATTTTTTTTATTTTATCTTCTAGTCAAGTCTGGTTACCCAGTGGTCGTTTTCCAAGAGTTTCGCGAACTGCGGACTTAAATTTTAATCCAAAGAAACTTTTTTTTTAAGGCTTCATTTTGTGCTGCATTTTAATTTTCAATTAATTGGCAACAAATTTGGACATTTTTGCTACCCCCTAAACTTAATTAATTTACATTTTTTCTTTGTAAGGAAGGGTGTAGGATGTTAAACATTTTTTTTGGCACTTTAAGTCTTTTAAGTTACTTCAATTAAATTAAGAAACTTTCAACGCCAGTTGCATGATTTATTTATTTCAGTAAGGGTTTTTAATGTAGTCTAAATGACTTCGTTTTGTAGTGCAACATTGCAATGTATTCTAAAGTTTCCAAGCGCCCATTATCTATTTATTTTATTATCATAATTCATTTATGATAAATCGTTGTTTTTCTGTTTTATGTGTTAAATGCTGATATATATATATATATATATATATATATATATATATATATATATATATATATATATATTTTAGTCCTGTGTTGTTGGCTGTATGCAGCAGTACCAGCTTGTACATATTCTCTGGCTCACTAATATGGGTTTCACTAGACTCGTTACGCTTTCCACACTTTGGTGATAAAAATCTAAACATAGTTGTTTCAGAGCTATAGTTTTTACACTTTTACGTTTTGCCTTCTTTTACGCCACATTGTATCGCACACTGTGACTGCAAACGCATACTGCAATCTCCCGCACACTTAACTTTAGCTTGCCGTAAAAAAACTTACCACATACTGTACATACAAACTGTAACAATAATAATAATAATACATAAAAAACATCAAGAGCACTAAAGTGTTTACCAATATTACTGTTGGCAAATTTGTGAACAGTTAAGAGTATTTCAGTGAGACTTCATATCCAAATTCCATACAGTAAGCACTATAAATTACACATTTTCAGTTTGTCATGTATATTAACTAAATAAGGAAAATTGTACATAAAATTTGTGTATGTTATTAAAATTCTAAATTTTGTACAGTCCATTCGCAATACAATGAGCACTTTTAAAATCAATGTTTGTGAAAATCACACTGTTTCAGCAGGATACTTAACACAAATACTAGTTTGTTTGCTCCCAGTAAAGATGGTAGTTTAAAATTGTAATTCCTTATTACGGAAACAGTGTTAACATTAGTGGAAGCTGGAGTGTTCATATGACCACAAATTAACTATACAGTTCCTAATGTTACTTTGGACGTATAACTAAGGCAACACACATGGGTATCAAACCTACAAACAGAATGCTGAGAACAGCAAGAAATTAGAAGCCTGCCACTTGTCACTCATAAAAGCAACAACTTGACATTGTTCCATCTCCCACCCACCACACTTAATTTTAAATTGTAACAAAAAATGTTACAGTTAGTATTATCAGCCAATATTCTTTCCACAACTACTTACAGAAGATCTCAGCACCATGAAGCAAATCTCACACTCTTCAGTTCCAGATGCTGTTTTCTTCAATGGCTATAACATTTAAACCATATGTTATCACTATATACAGTAATAATAAGAGGTAATTAATTATAATTCAGGGAAAAATGACAATACTTAAAAATATTATTTTACGACCAAGCCTACAACAATTTATAAACCAAAGTGTTTTGTTGGATATATGCCATTGCTAGCAATGCTGCCAAGTCACAGAAAATCCACTGTTACAACAAAACACCAAGAAAGCAAGAAATGGCAGCAGTCAACAAACATACAAACAGTTCTGAAATAGGAATATAGCTGATGCATAATGAAAACAAAGAAAACATTTATGTGACCGTGGGTTTTCTGTGACTCAACAATAACTAGCAACAGTATATGTACAGCAAAACACGTCACTTTATAATAAAATCCAATTACAAAAAACCATTCAAAGATCACCACTAGAACAACTCGCTCATGTAATAACTACAATACGGTAACAATAAAATCAGAATTTTTATTGCCAATCATTTCTATAATATTTGGTTTAAATTCCGAATGCCATGATACTTGGGATGATGCAAAAGAATTTGTATCTGTGCCAGAAGCTAAGACATGTTGCATTCACAAATTTCAACAATTGCGGCCTAAGTACTAACATCACACATCGCAAGTTTAGTTTCGTTGAGAAGCTATTTTCTGTGTGTTCACCGCATTTGGAACTGAACTGACTATGAAAGCTTTGTAGTTCGCTACCGCACTGAAAAATTCGTAGTTTATGACGTTGCAGCGATAGCAAAAGCAAATCTTGAGAACGTACGCAAGTCACGCACGGAGGACACTGCTTCTACATTGTTGTATCCCCCACGAGGAATGGCCGGAGATACAAAATACGTTAGCAGAAAATAATTACTTAATAAAACAATACTATTTGATTTTTGTGGAATAGTTATGTTGAGTCAAAATAAATATAAAAATTTTACTGAGCGCATAGCTCCACGCATTTAACTTTTCCCAAGCAAAAATTTCAGCCATAAATTATTTGTTTAAGTTATGGAGGCTAGGAAGAATCAAAATCGAAACATTCACGTATTGAATGGCACTAGTGGCCGACAGCCGAACTACGTAGTCTGTTGATGCTTTTTAGTCAAAGAATGGCGCAGGGGTTTACAAGATCAATATTTCAGAGTTGAAAAAAAAAAACAATATTCTATTGTAATATGACACTAGATATATTGATATTACAAACGTAATGGTAACTGTAAGGCTATACTAAAATTCGTTTCTTGTACTTTATAATGCTTGTACAGTTTACAGTACAGCCTTTAATAAATAAAACAACGAAACCATTTTGTTGGAACAAAAACACACGCTGGTTATGTTTTTCATCGCAGACATTACATTTTGTTTGCAAAAAAATCTGTAGACTTGTAAATCAATGTTCCTTATTAAAACAAAATTCTACACAAGCTCAATAATCTTAGTAATGAAACTGAGATCATTATGAGGAATAATAACTGCTGTGGCTAACACTACAAAATTTTTTTAACCAAACTATCAGAGAGAGAGAGAGAGAGAGAGAGAGAGAGAGAGAGAGAGAGAGAGAGAGAGAGAGAGAGTGTGTGTGTGTGTGTGTGTATATATATAAAAAAAAACTACGTATTTGACTACCACGGAAGTCTCCAACAGTCAAAAAATACTAGCAAAGGGACAGAAACCATAATGAGAAATCACATTTTCAACACCCATTAGCTAAATACTAGCACCACAATTGTGTACGTTATCGCCCTTAAATATTGACGTCGTAAAGATTTGTTAAGAGCGCGGCTACCACAATTTTCATCAACATTTTTATATTTTTTATTAGTACCAGATATTTTTTTTCTTATTTTAGACACAAAATGTGACTAAATTTGGCTCTTATGAAATTTTCTTATCACTCATAGTTTTCGCGTAATGGCTTATTAAAGTCATATTTTGCATGTTTCCGTTTTAACGACCACACGAAAACCAATTGATATATCAAACTGAAAAAAATCACAGTGGATAAAGACATTGCAGGCTACAATGTCATGCTCATAAAAATAAAGAATAAAAATTATTTGTATTTTTAAAAAATTCCAAAACTGAAAATAAAAATTTTAAAAATTCAATAATTTTTTTAAAAAAATACAAATGATTTTTATTCTTTATTTCTAAGAGCATGACATTGTAGCCTGTAATGTCTTCATCCACTCTGATTTTTTTGAGTTTGGTATATCAGTTGGTTTTCATGTGGTCGTTAAAACTGAAACATGCAAAATATGACTTTAACAAGCCATTACGTGAAAACTATGAGAGATAAAAAAATTTCATAAGAGCCAAATTTAGTCACATTTTGTGTCTAAAATAAGAAAAAAAAATATCTGGTACAAATCAAATATAAAAAAATGGAGATGAAAATTGCAGTAGACAGCGCCCTTAACCCGCACCTCCGCAGAAACATAACGAGACACGCTCCACAAAAAGGTTCGTACTCACTCTTTGTGCTACGTGTTTAGTTAGCACACAGTACATATCGCAACATCCCGGACGAGTTTATACTCAGGGCACTGGACTAATCAGAAAAGTTTTCTGGAAAACAAGCTGAAGATCACTGCATTATACATCTTAAAATTCAGAAAAAAAAATTTTATTTCTTAGCTGCAGGACAACTGTGTCCTTCCTCAAAACATTGTTAGATTCCACTGGCAATTGTGATTCTACACTAAATTGTTGGTACACCAGTCAAAAACAATCAGAAATACCAAAAGTGTTACAACACAATGAGAGGTTTGGATCCAAATATTATCAAATATTAAGAGTATTACAATCAGGGACACACCAACTATTCTGCAAGTGTGAGTCGGAGGAGGGGAGGAGGAATAGGGTGAACCATTGACCAGGAGAAGAGGGGGGGGGGTTGGAGGGAGGAAGAGGGGAATCACTGACTGCGAAACTCGACACTTCACTTTGGTGGTGAATGTCTACATTTTTCCTACAAATAAACCAATGCCCTTCTGAATTATAAATGTGGGAAAAGAAGGGAGGTTGGAGACACAATTACCCCTGCTGGTTTACTTGAGAGAAAAGGGGAGAGCAGTCCCTCCACACCAGCCCTGCTGACAACAATTCTAGACAACATTGAAAGATTTCTAGGCTCCTTCAGTTGCTTCCCTGGCTACATGTATTTGTCTTGAATTTTGTTTGGTTTGATTGCTCTAGAACAGGTTGCTTAACAACATCGACACCATATTTGAGAAAAAAATTTGTTTTGTAAATACTTAAAGGTGGTATCGAATGGAGAATTTCAAACTTAACCATATTAACCTACATTGGATAGTGAAAAATAATGTTAGTAAAATATTTGAAACACAGTAGACTCCATAGTATAAATGATACTTATGGGGACGGATGCCATGGATAATAAAAATTGCAGGTAATCCACAACTGTACTAAAACACGTTTTTAAACTTTTTCTGCTATAGAAAAATACTGTTTTGCGGAACAAATGTGGGGGCTGGCAGCTACGTACAATAGCCCTACAAACATGTTGTTAGAACACAGCAGCCATCCAATTAATCTGAAACCCTCGTCAAACTGTCAAGTCTTTGAAAACAATGCCACTGCCGTTTCTCTCTCTGCTTCCTCATCACCTATTCACCTTTGTCCCCCGTTCAATTCACGGTTTGCTGCTGCCACTTTGTACTCCTCTTCCCTTGTACTTGTAACATGTGTGTTTATAAATATCACATGTTCCGACACATGACAGACTAGCTACGAAAGATGACACGAAATATAATTTTTTTTCTTACATCCACATCATCTCTTCAGCTACAAAACTGAAATCAGTACAGATGAGTAACTTGACATTTACAATCAAGCTTATAATTTTTATTCAATTTTTTCCCCCATGATAAGTAAAATTCAAAGTCACTAGTTAATGAACTTTAATGTCACTTTCACTTGATATGGTCACAGAATTTATAGCATCAAATGTTTAGAATATTGCTGCTAGTCACTCGCAAAAACTGCTGTAGGGCGTCTTTGTGTTAACCTACTCAGCAGCTAGTAACTGCACAGGCCACAGTAATGTTGCAACATTGGACAAAATGTTTACAAGTGTGAAGAAACGGGATGAGGTGAAACGTCGTAGCAGAGAGAGAAAAATCTATCCTCCACATTCAACATGCGCTGAAGGGAAAGATGGGGAAAAAATAGCCCACCGACCTTTAAGGGTGGAAATAGGAACGGATTGCAGTCACAGTGTTTCGGTCATGTGGTCAAACACAGCTCAGCAACATTGATGCCCATCAGAAAATGTAATTTAACACAATTTATGTATTAAAAAAATTATAAAAATTTGCAAGATACTGAATGAAAAATTTAGCTGTGTGTTTAATATAATAGCACTAAACAAAGTTATGCGAATCAAATATACATGACATCAAAGTTTTAAAATAAATGTCAAGACATGCAAATTGGACTGCATAACGTAGTAATTTTACTTTCCATACTCATTACTCTGAACTTTATGGAAATGTTCTAACATAAATTCTAATTACCCTGAAACTGTGCTAACTACTGATATGTTCCGTTTAGTTCAATAATGCCTTGATTGTATTTGGCTGACTCTCTCTCTTGCCCTCCCTATCAAACAATTACCAAGACCAGCTGGAGAAATTACAGGTCAAGGTCAAAGCTATAACATCTATAGTGTGTCACGTGTTGTTAATTCCCGCCCCACCCTCTCAAACCATTCCTTAGGAAGTTATCACAGCAAAAAAAAATTTCTTAGGCCCATCCTCTCTTATCTTTCTTGCACGTCTTTCCTGCCTCCTGTTGATGTTATCAAATGGCACACTTCTTCACCACCCACCTTCCTTTTTATCAACACAAGACTGCTTGCGTGTAGCATTTCTGCTTTTTTCCGTAGGTCCTAAAATGTGATTTAAGCCACCATTGTATCAAAGAGTTGTTTTACGTACAATCCTACTTCCTATTATTTAATGTGTCTGTTGTTATGATAATGCACACTTTATTTTAACGAAAATCACTTGTTTGAAAATGAATGGATAACTAACTAAAACTTTTGCGGCTGTGACAGAAAGCTGATACATGAAATATCATTCAGTGAATGAATGAGACTGCAGCTCACACACGTTTCTAGACAACAAGGAAGGTTGGGAAATTCGTCCAGTATACAGATATCTCGGTTTAAACAATTATTCTGTTTATCAGAATTTTTTAACACGAAATTTCCTAAACATATTAGATACTGGGTGGTTTACACACGTAATTAACACCAAACAATTACCTTCAACATTAATCTAGTTAATATGTAGGCCTAATATACTTAATATCTAACTTGCAAATTTTTTTACTGCAATACTAAAACATCCTCTAAAATTTAATGAAATTTAAGTTTATGTAAGTTTGAAAATTACCTCACTAACCACTGAATTAATAACGCTTGACAAATGTATGGTTAAGAAGTCAAAGATATTATTATAAACTATAAATTGACGTGTGCCGTGGGCGCCCGTTCTGCCGCCATCCTTTTTGAGCTGCCGCGGCCGTGTCCCGGCCACGTGCTCTCTCCTCCCCCCCCCGCTACAGCAGGACATAAGGCACTGTGCTTCATCAGTGGAGACATCAACACCAACGTCCCCCCTATGAAGATACATTACGGTCTACAACTAGCAGTTTTGGGCTAGTCAAATTCGTTTGCAGGGCCCGTAGCGTATTTGCTAGTATTTTTCAACAAACTCGAAAGCTGTCCCAGACCATGCGAACATGTTTATGACGTCGGGGTGCTATGCGCCACGACGCACGTCAGGTGCCAAGCTGCAACAGGCATTGAGTAAATAGTGACGTTAGTTAATCAGAAAGCATACCAGAATACACTGTAGATTTGCATGTTTGCTTACAGAACTGTTTGAAAAACGCTTTGAACATTTCGGATATTATTTCAGTTGCTAAAGTCATCATGGCGGCAAGGACACTTAGGAAAGCCTGCCAAGAGTGTTTTAATTTACTTTTGTGTTCTTAACATTTATATGCTCCTTAAGAGCAAGTTTGATGCATGTATTATCTTAATTCAAGCAGAATCTCATTATGTATTTAATTTTTTAATTTAATACGTATTTTATTCTAAAATTGCTTTCAGAGTTTGCCCTACAAAAGATTGGCAGTTATATTATATTTGTATGTAACGGGCAGAAACGTATTTAAAATTATTTCTTTACTTTTTCATAACTTTTGGTTCTGCAATTTTGTTTAAATTAGAATGTAAGAGCAAATCCACCACGTCTGGCGGGAACGCGGGCTTCCGGGTCCCCGCCTGACGCCATATTGAGTTAGTCTTCGCCCCGTCAGCGAGCAAGTAGGTTGTGCGTGCGGAGAGCGGTCACGTCTCCCTGAGGTCCCTCATCTTTAGTGATGTAATCTTTTAGTTTTCAATAGTTAATTTAGTCTACTGGAACCTTTTTGTGTCTCTTAATGGCCTCAGGGATTGACGCGCGTCAGGGCAGTGCTATTTGAGCCTCCCTCATAACTTTTCACTTAAGTCCATTGTTGGCAGACGCCACAGTTCACAGCTTTACTGATTCGCTCCGAGCGAATATCTTACGTATGGTCAAAGGTGGCACTGCTCGAGGGTGTTTCAAGCTAATAAACCACCACGCTGGTTTCAATTCACGTCAGTGTTTTCCTCAAAGGCAACAATGACTTTCTTCCCCTCCGCACCCTAAGGAGCCACAGCAAACAGAGTCGTCGGGAGCAACGCGTGCCAGATAGGCTAGCACGCAAACCACCACGAGGACTTCCAACACCGACAAGCGGCAGGAGGGCCAGGTTACATGGCCAACAGGCCGTTGACCCACACCAGACGTCAATCTCAGGTAACCTCACGTCGGGCACATCCTTTGGTTCCCCTGAACCGACCCTGGCCTATCCCGCGCCGTGTTAAGAAGTCAAAGATATTATTATAAAACAGACATTATGAAACAGACAAATTTAATGTAATGAACACATTTTGTTACACATATCCAATTCAGGGAATCTATTACACTATTACAGCACGTCTAATACTTTAACACGAATAATGATACACTATAGTGCAACACAAAGTTACTGGCACGTTAACAATTATTTTACCTTGGGCCTATTGACTGCAGGTTTCCTAAAAGGGTTTATAACTCTTGCTTCTGCAAACAACTGATCTTGGTCTCCATCATAAAACCTTTCCATTAACTTCTCTTTATCCCATTTAAAATGATTCAATAAAATTCTTGTCGTCGTGGCAGGAATCTGAAAACCAAAACAGATACTCCACATCACGTGGTCTAACGATTTTGACAAAAATTATTGTTAAGACCATTGTTTATGATATAAAGGAACACACTCAAATGTTTGACAGTTGACAGCAAGCTAGAAGAGAGACAAAATCACAGGAAACAAAAACTCTTTAATTGTGAAAGTAGTTTTCAAAAAACCAAGACTAATCTTGTAGCCATGGAGATTCAATTAGTAAACAATGTTACAAAACTTACTTCACACTAGAGAAACCTTTCTGAAAATTATGTTTAACATATTGTGACAACTTAACCCAGCAGACCTGAGACCTGCCACAGTACTGGAACTTGGTAATGCTCTGCTTACCGCACCTTACCTTTCAGCTGTTATTTACAGAGCAGCCAACTGTCAAACTCTTCCCTGAATGATGTGCCTGGCTAAGCTCAGTGGATATTCAGGGCGTTACGAAGAAGCAGAATTACAGTCATGTTTAGTTACTAAAGAAAAGTTTGGATTTTCGTCATTCTTTCAGATTTTATTTAGACTGACCTTCAGAGCATACATATGCAGATACAATGACAATGTTCCTCTGGTGACCAATGCATTTACGAGGAAAACATAGTGTTAAAACACTAATACACAAAGAAACTTTGTAGAACAAACACAAAAAAAAGGTATGCAGAGTTTGTCCCCCTAAGCGGCAGAGGTGCCAACCTTTTACCAAAGCTTTCAGTAGTAATTTTGCGAAAAATCCGTACTTTTCAGTATTTTTTCGTAGTGAATGTATTAACTTAAGCCCATGCTACATTGACCATAAAAGTCGTATAGAAATAACCGTAACCGCACCGTAAGAAAAACACAGGTTTCCATCCCTCTTACGACTGCAAAGCAGCGGTACGATGTGTTAAAGCATGTGCCACTAAAAATGTGTGTACAAAATTCAAATTTTACAGTTATTTCTTACGGCGATTCTAGCACGGCCTTTAAATGTGTAGGCCTATACACAATCACATTACCTGTTCATCTGTAACTTCGGCAA
>PNEQ01132102.1:91093-115292 GCA_003012365.1 Medauroidea extradentata
CTGAAATCACAATTCACAAAACACGTGTTGTTGAGATACTCTTGAAGCACTTAAACCTGTCCACAACTGTGAATATTCTGAACAATATTTATCAACACTCTTAGGTTTCAAACTCATACTCGAATTTAAACAGTCAAATCAACATTTCGTTAATTAAACTACGACAGCATGGATAAGTTTCCAATATGGCCGATCAGCGAAAGAAGCAACCACGCACGACTCAATTCGACCACAGATTCGACTGCATGAGTCAACATCAACAACTAATCGATAAGTCAGAAGACTGCGGCAATATGAACAATCGATTGTATCAATCAATCAATCCATTTATTGTTCATTTTGAGCATTTACAATGCTATAGAACTTGTCAATCATTATATACATGTATATACACACAAATGATATACAAACATTTTTACAAATTAAATAATACAGATATTTAGGGAACAATCAAAATACAAAAATAATGCACTACAAAAATAATAATAAACTCGGCTGTTTAAAGCTTTGAACACTTTACATTAGTCCATTTTGCCTAACATACATGTCATGTGCATTGGATTTTGATTGTTTTATAATAAACCATGAGACAATAGAGACATAACATGGACACTTCCAATACAATAATAGGCTAAAGTAGTAGTAATAAAATATATTATGCTTCCATATATTCTGGGACACTGTAGAAGGACCCATTCAAGAGGTAATCAAAGAGATGACTTTTAAACTGTTTAAACTTGGTGAAAGTTTTAATTTCAATAGGAAGCTTGTTAAAGAGCCTAATTCCAATATTATTAACAGTTTTCATAGTACATGATTTATTTACAGAATTTACATGAAAGTGGTTTCTCTTCCTAGTTTTATAATTATGAACCTGTTTATTTGTGAGGTATTTGTTTTTATTTTTGTAGATGTACAGTATTGATTTATATATATAAACACATGGTACAGGCAGAATCTTCAAAATCTTGAAATAATTTCTGCAACTGTCCATTGGAGACAAGTGTAATATGATGCGGATTGCTCTTTTTTGTGCAATAAAAACCTTTTTCAAATTTGTTTCGCTAATACCCCAGAAAATGATACCATAGCTTATATATGTGTGTACATAAGCAAAATAGACTAATTTTAGACAATTGTATGAGATGCGAGTTGAGAGGGATTTTAAAACATAACATGAGCTGTTAAGTTTCTTCATAACATGTTGCACATGCTCCTTCCATGCCAATTTTTTGTCAATTTTTACACCTAAGAAACTAGTTTGTTGAACTGTTTTGATTAACTTGCCACCCAAGATTATTTCTGGCTCTTTTGCTGTGGTTTTTGTACTAAACAGGATGCAGTTTGTTTTATCTAGATTCAGGACAAGTTTGTTTGATTTAAACCAAGAGGTAAGTTTATTTAGTAGATTTGTTGCAGCATCTTCTATTGACATATTATTGTCTGCTTTAATGAGTAAATTTGTATCATCAGCAAAAGAGACGACAGAAACATCACCGAGTTGTAGGACTAAGTCATTCACATATATTAGGAACAGTAATGGGCCCAAAACACTTCCTTGTGGGACACCAGTGTCCATCACTTTTGGCTGAGAGCAGTAAGTGTTTACATAGTCATTTTTGCTTTTTTTTAGTAATTTCTACCAGCTGTCTCCTATTTGTTAGATATGATTTTAAAAGAGCATTTGGTTTTCCTCTAATTCCCACATTTTCTAATTTATCTAGTAATATTGTGTGGTCCACAGTGTCGAACGCCTTTGGCAAGTCAAGAAAAATTCCAATTGTGTCAATAGATTTGTCACTGCAGGATAAAATTTTTTCCAGGAACTACCCTATTGCTGTTTCAGTATTTTTCCCTTTTAGAAAACAATGCTGAAAGCTATTTAGAAGCTTAAATTTTGAAAGATAGTTTACAATTCTATTTTTTATCACCGATTCAAATATTTTTGAAATGGCACTCAGAATCGTAATGGGTCTATAGTTTTCTATTTTAGTTGCCTCCCCTTTCTTGTATAAGATACATACGACATACGAGAACATTCCGACGCGTGCTGCACAAAGTGTAAACACACTAATTTGTAAATACGCTACCATCACCAAAATATGGTTTCGGCAAACTAAAAACGCGAGAAACAAAACAATGTTTGTGTGCCGGAGCGTGGGGAAAGAAATAGTGCGTCATACGATCCACACAGCTACGAACCGAAATATATGCATGTACAATGGAACATGCCTTTTCATTTACAGTCGGGCGGAAGCTAATAAATCCGTAGTTTATCAACAGAATCCGTACTTCCGTAGTAAACCATCGTAATTCGTATAAACTACGGATAATCCGTAGTAGTTGGCACCTCTGTAAAGCCTAATAATAGGAAGATGGACACTCAGACATCCCGCACCCACAACAGCCTATGTACGTGAACATAAATAAATTTTCAGAAGAGAATGACAGACCAAAATGTATATTAAAGAAAATCGAGGCCTGAGTGCTGGCCACACATTATAAATTGCCACTCTTCAATAAACAATCCACGAAACGGTGGACCACATTCCGATGCGCGTCCGCTCCTGTTGGAATCCTACGGTTTTCTCGAAGATGGTGGAGGTCCATACGAAAATGAAACAGAACAATGAAAAATTCAGCATGTCCTGCTGGGATTGACCGACAGTTGTTATTGAATTTTCATTTCTCCAATGTCACACATCTCCATTCTCTCACGCACACAGAAAAAGAAGTCACCACACATTGGTAAATATAGCTTAAACCTGATGTCCTCATTCAAACGAAATAAATAAAACTATATTGCCTTCCCACATGGCCACAACTATGTTAATTATGACCTTACAGAATTTTTAAAATACCACAACAATAAAATAAATAAATATATATAAGAGACTTCCTCCCCCAAACAAGGTCACCTTCGGAGGTAGAATACAAAAGAATGGTACAAAGCAGTAACAGCACACACAACCCTACACATCTTTGCATAATGGTAATGATTGTGGTTCCAATGTGTTATTGTTGCTTCCTTTCATTGGACAAGGATTTTCTCAAGTGGAATGTATTTGACAACATTTGAGTATTACAGTTTTATTGTAGAATTAGCTGGCCAGAAAATGTTGCAGAATGTTTCTGTAATGTTGGAATTTGCCACCCAGATACCACAGAACATACCTTCCTGCACTATGATTCAGGTTAGTCACCTGAATTCTTTTCTTAGATATTTCTGAAGCCACAACTTCTGTGTCAGTCCCACAGAAATATTCTCTATACTTTTCGGTTTAAAAGTACAATGCATCTGCTCCTCTCGTTGACCATACAATAGAGAGCAAGCACACTTTTAATTTAAAAAAGTCGGCAACCATGACTCTTTAAATATCAACCCCTCACGAGTCCCCAAATTTTTGACACCGAAAAGATTCCTTTCTAATCAAGCTCGCACACTTTTGCATCAGCCTGCAGCAGCGACCCCGGACATCCACAACTTCTGTGATGGCACGAGTCTTTAAGATGTAAACATGCTTTAATTCCATGGTTGGCTGTGTCTCCTACCTTCACGACGACTCCGGACACATTCACATCCTAGTGACTGCTACCTGGGAATAAATCTGTTAATTACAATAGGAGCGTTCTGTTATGCCTGCCCACGATGGCGACCATGTGCACGTCTACACCTTAGTGACGACACTACAAAAACAACCCTAAGCTTCTTATTTCGCACCCTCGCAATGTTCTCTCCTAGAAATACTCACTTAAACTTCCAATTAATTACAGTTTGTACGGGAGTCTGACAATACCAAACTCGAATTTTCCTCCCTATCTTTTTAATATTTATTTCCAAAATTCGCACAGGTTTACATTGACATACATTTGAACTTATGTACAAATTTGAATCATTTACGCTGTATAACAAAATTAATATTACATTGCGGCAAGAAACTTAGGCAAGGCTCTCTTAGCTGACCAACTTCTTTTCCTTCAAACTCTGTCTCCCACGTAGTGCTCAAGGTAACTGGCTAGGCCTTGGCCTGTTTTTCCAGGTTTTCTACCCCTGCTGCATTAAGGTTAACTGGCCGCAACACAGCTCAACACTCCTTTCAAACCTTCCACCTCTCGCTAGTATGCAAAACTAAATAAAACATAATTACCATTAAACCATTTTCCCTGACAAATTCAAATCATATACACAATTCTGATTAATACGCAATTTAAACTGACCCTCTACTATAGCACTTGGCTGTAGAAGGATTTTGGTATTAGTGTTCTGTATCTATTATTTTTAAGTTTTCTTTTGATTTTAAAAGCAACTGAATTGTAATAAATAAGGTTTAAATAGTTATATAATTCCTATATTTAAAATCATTAGGTTTACTTATGAATGCCACTAGTAGTTACATTTGTTTCTCTTTGGAGTTAAACTTGGTAGGACACCGCCATTTATTATAATTTTGTAGATTTTTGTAGTTAGTTTTCTTTAATTTTCAAGTTTAGTTTTGTTTTACGTTTAGCTCATTACCGTGAATTAATTAATTAATTAACATAGTATTTATTGGAACCTCGCACATGATCTCGGACCCAGAGCGGCCGAATGGCCTGGTGCAATGTTTTGAATATGGTGGAGATTATCTAGATGGACAGGTTCGACGAAGAGATGGACGTATTAATTTTGCTCGCTGGCAAATCTTTTTGTAGCCAGCGCCATCGTAATTTTTGTAGAATTTTTCTAGATGCCCAGCAATGTATTTAAAGTAGGGATATTGCGGATATGATGGAAGAGACCAGACAATTTCAAACTAATAAATTTATTTTCGTGTTCAAGAACTAGCCTCTCTGCGAATAAGATGACACAATGAATCAAGAAAGGTCGTGAGTATGTACAAGCCTTCTATTGTAAATAGACGTTTGTGGACAAATTTTCGTTTATAGCACGTCACTGCCTAAATATTTTGAACCAAAGCTGCGGGAATTTGTTTAAAATGTACCGCGATATGCACTATTTCGCCAGTATCGGACGGTTTTTTATTTTCACATTTCTTATTAGGACTTGAATGTTAATCTCAGTAGTCCTGAGGGACCATTTTCTTCTCTACCACATTTTAAACAAAATTTTGAGCTAGTTGGAGGCATAATATTTACTATTTTTTTTACTGGCTAGGTTCCAATATATTCCATCATGGAGAAATTACGTGGTTTTCTAAGGTCTAACCAGCTCGAGATAATTAAAGCTGTCCTATTTACAGTTTATTTTAAATACAGAGAATTTTTTTTCGTTAAATTTCAGTATTGTATGGATGTGTTAGTTACTTCCTACTTATGTTTTGCACCAAGTCAGCATACTTTATTCAGTCTTTCCTCTGTAACATAACCATAAATCTACAATTTAATTTAGTAGGAAAAGTTTTATTTCTTTGGAAATAGTTATATAAGCTACGTAGAGAACACCAGAATTTAGCAAAGTACTATAGTATTCGATATTTAGTACATAGTACACAGATACTATTTTCCAGTACAGACTATACATTATGTACTAGGCTACAACTGCTCTAACCTAATTTACTTAATACACAAACATACAGATTACAATTATACTTCAATCCTTCTAATATTATGTGTAATTTACTTAATACACAAACAACATACAGATTACAATTATACTTCAATCCTTCTAATATTATGTGTTTAATAGCTAACTGTCGATTACAAAAAGCAGTGAGAACTAATAGCACGACAAGCACCAGAATGTTGGTGGCTTTCTCACAGAAAGTGGAAATGACCTGCAATTTTAACAATTTTGTAGCTTCAGACAAAGGTGGTCCTTGTGTGTTCAGAAATAATGCACGACAGACTCATTGAGATGACAAATGCAATCACGAGGATCACCGCAGTTGAAGTAGACCATGTTCCACGAGTTCCACCACAAGCATCAGTATTGGAAGCTATCATAATCCTTTATAACTTTAACAATTCAGCAAAGACTACATTAACGGACCTAGCCAGTTTCCAGCGACTGGATAATTTTTTTGTAAAGAAAAGTGTAAAGGCCAACAATCTTTTATTATTTTTTCCATTAAAAATGCTGTTTTTTTTAAGTACAGGACTGCAAATAAAGTTAAGTCAAAAGTGTCAGCGTATGTTTGACACGACACAAGAACATAGCAAGCCTGCCGACTGTATTAGTTCAAATTGTGCAACTGAACAAAAATTATTGTACATTTCACATGTTTGGAAATTTTAATGAAAACAGTACATCAACACTTACTTTTATATTATTCTTGCCTGTAGTTTCATTTAGTTAAGTAATATTTTATGTGCTCTATAATTTTTTTGTTGATGGGCAGCCATGTCACCAGGCTACATCTGACAGTAAAACAAGTTTATTAAATTTTTAATACCATCACACAAACACAGCAGTTGAGCGGTCAGGCCACTCACTTTCTACCAACATGATTATAGTTTGATCCTCAGAAGGGTTGTCACAAAAAAAAGTGTGTGTGTTATATTTAAATACCCAATATCAAATTAATTAATATATGTGTCAGAAAATTAAAAGACTCTGGTTGTCAGAAGGCCTATGCCTATCCCTGTTGAGTATCAATTTGCCAATGTTATCAGAAGGAACAGTGTTGCAACTTTCAAGGAAACTGTAAATAAACACATTTACCATGAACTGATAATAGTGGATGTGAATAATCTTGCTATTATGCAAACTGGTAACAAATAGACACCAAGTTAGACAGGCCACCTATAAACACGTTCACAGCCAATATTCAACTTATAATTTTACTGGTAATATGAGGTATCTCTCTGGTAATGCTGTAAATAATGGCATAATTATCTAGCGTATGTTGAATGGTAACACAAGCTTTCTTAGAACCCACTAGGAATTTGTGAGAGAAAGTATTTTACTATGTCTGAGAGGAATGTAAGTGTTGGGGTGGCCAACCTGCAGCAGCAGAAAACCTTCCGCATCCTTGAGGTTATTCCACCAGACACTAACAGGACTCTTTGCTTCCCAGGAAGGTAGGTAACACAAGCTGCTTGCTACGCTCTCCAATTGTCTAGGGCCCGGCTTCCCACCAAGTCATCCTTTGCACTCCCTCCCTCTCCCGGTCTGCTGCCTGAGGCCCAGCACACACACTGGCATCTTTCTTGTACAAGAAGATAAACACCTTGATCACCTCTACCTGTAGCGAATTTTTATCTTGTGAATGTCCACCAAGCATACTAATACTTGTACACTAGCTAGTGCTGAATAGGGACGATTTTTGAACAAAATATGCTTAGAAAGATGACACAAATTGGACAAAGAAGCAATTGAAAAAATACTGTCTGAGTGTGCAACATGTCACTTAACCTAGAATATTATCTAGCCTAATGCAGACAGCACTTCCATTTTTACATTTTATAATGTATTTTTGGTGCAGACTAATGAATACTGCACAAATTACCACCAACACTCCAAATGTAGCTTTTAAATTTAGATTCACATTTTAATGATGTACACCTTCTTGTACAAGAACGTTCGATGTGTGAACTCAATTCCTTATACACCTTTGATGTTCACTGTTGTGTACAAGAAAGATGCCAGTAAACTAGGTTTTAGGAAGCAATACGACAGCCTCCCTACTTATCTGGCCCTCTTTTCTAGCCACTTGGAGGGAGAACTGCGACGCCCTATATTGTGTGCGGCAGGCTCATGTGGACCTTCGGTATGATAAGGGAATACTCCCTACAACTGCTGCACTGTGCAGTCAGTCAAGTGGCTACCCTGAAAACAGCCACTAAAGTAGTAAACCCATGGTAAATACAGTCAATGTGCGAGGCTGCTCAGTGTACACCAGTGTACAGTATACATGTATAACATGCTTGTAGTATTCTGACCGAACTGCAAAATTGTGTGGTGAACCTAGGTAATCAGCGTGCCTAAAGATTTCCAAAATAACCAGTACTAGTGAAATAACATCTTCATATTAATCAATGTCGTGTGAACACATTCTGGAGATACCTCTGAGGAAGTCCTCTCCCATGAAGATCAGAAAATCCAGGCGGCCTTAGTTTGCCGCTCGGTCTGCCCTCATACTGAACAACCCTTCCCGAGAATGACTCGCACTCTCCAAAAGCTTCCTGGACATGAACCCACACCATCAGAATCAAGTCAAGTGCACAGTCTAAGGCAACAGCCTCTCATCTCATCCAGGAAAGCTGGCAGGAGATGGAACCTTGTCTAAGAGGAAGGAGCACCTACTCAAGCAGCTAGTTTAGGTAAGTGATCACACCGAACTACCCAGCATTAAGTGAGAAACTGTCTTTAACCCCTTTTTGTACAAGGGGACATAGATGTGAGGCTCACCCCGGACGCCACTCCCGAGGCATATAACCTCCATCGACTACAGGGAACCCGGACCCCAGTCACATGTAGCTTAGACAGGCAACATGGCATTGTGGCTCAACAGTAACACATTAGACTCACATTTGGGAGGACCCGGGTTCGATTCCCAGATCCAGACATCATGACTTCGGTTTTCCATAGTTAGCCCGAAATTGCTCCAGGTGCATGCTGGGATGATTCCTTAACAAAGGCCATGGCCGATTCCTCTTCCAGTTCATGTCATTGTACCAAGTTGTATGTCAACGTCTGTAATGAGATTGCTGTCGACGAGAGGTAAATCCCACTTTCCTTCATTCCTTACCCAGGCATCCTATCCCTGTGGATCTTTATATGTCTACTACTAGTGCACAACATAAAAGGGGTGGCAGTGTAACAAATATTTTAGGCCATAGACCTAAATAAAATAATGTGGTAATGTTTGTGTTTAATGCAGAGGGAAGACATAAACTGGCTGAAAAAACAAGATTTAGGAGGGCTTTTTTTGAATGCTCATTTTATCCTGAACCGCCAATAATTATTATACGATGATTTTTATTGCATCTTTACGGACATTTAAACATAACTTGTTTGCCCAATTCTCCTCCTGTATGGCTTTTGTTGCCACCTCCAACCTGCTCTGGGGTCACAGTGGCAGAATGGTCAGACCATTCACCTCCCACCAAGATGATCGGGCTTCAATTCATGGCAGATTCGGTCCCCGGATTTTCTTTTTGCATGTGGAAACTGTGCCGAACAATGCCACTGGTTGGCGGATTTCCTTGGGGACCTCCCATTTCCCCCGCCAATTCATTCCGGCGCTGCTCCATATCAACCTGATGTCACCCCTCACTAGCGCTAAAAACCTCGATGTTGAGCGCTGACAAAAATCTCTCACTCATTCCAGTCTGCTCTACTTCAGAACAGCAATAATAATAATAATAACTTCACTGACAATTGGGAAACTGCTTGGTGGCAAGTTCTAAACGTTTCCTCGATGACTAAACAAACTTCTCCTAAACTTTCCAACCTCTACCATGGTCACCAGCTCCTCCAAAAGCAAATTTCACTCCCTCACCAACCTCTTAAGCATTGACTGCCTACCTCACTGTGTTCCGCTCCTCATCACCTGAATCAGAACACTATTATTCTCTCTTTCTCTTAGTTAACCTGCAGTATTAGTTACCCCAGTCTACCTCACCATTCACCATCCGATACATCCTGATGAGCCTTTTCACACCTCTTTCCTTCAACATCACTTAAGCCTTAAAGTTCCCTTCATTCTCACCAGCCTGCCCTTGTCTTCTATATATCCTTCACCCACCTCGCTACTTATCTTTCTAACTTCTCAAGTCTCAAGCTCCAGTATCTCCAATCCCATGTACTGGTCTCACTCTGTTGCTGCATACTCTACTAACATTGGCCGTACCATTGCAATATACACCTTTTCCTTCACTGCCCTACCCATCCCCGCATTCCCAATGCCCTTTTCCCTTTAGACACCATTCTCTCTACCTGCCTTTTCCACCCTTAGGGCCGTATCTATAAACGGCTTTCGAATAACAACCAACTGCTCACCAATGTTTTCTCTATGGGGATAGCAGTTGGTTGCCATTCAAAAGCCGTTTATATATTCGGCCCTCAGTCACTCTGCCAACAGTATCCCTAGGTACATGTATTCTGTAGCTTCTTGTATCTCGAGCCCTTGCCATCTGTAGATGTTTGTACTTCTAACCTCCTTCCTCATAAACCTAACAATCTTTGCCTTTCTAAAATTCAGTTTAATTTTGATCTCTTCCACCTACAATCACATACTGCAACTTGATCCTTCCAACCAACTCTGCATATAAAACAGTCGTCGCAAACAATCTTATTTATTCCACTCACCTCCAACCCATATCGTTTCCCCATTGCACAAAAACTGTAACCTCTACCATTCCGAGATGAGGAAACAACTGTAACCTCTACCATTCTGAGATGAGGAAACAACTGTAACCGCTACCATTCTGAGATGAGGAAATAACTATAACCTCTACCATTCTGAGATGAGGAGTCTCCCACTTTTACCTTCTGTCTTCGCTCCTTGAGGAAGTCTCCAATCCATCTCTCAACAAATTCATCATTTTTCCTCATTAACACAGCCAGCTGCCTCACATGAATAACCCTCCCTAAGGACCGGTTTCACCTACCAAGTTTAAGCGATTTAATCTAGATTACTTGATATTTAATCTCGATTATACATGTTTTGGGTTTCACCAAGCAGTTAAACTTGATTTTCGCGTCTTAAGCGAGATTAAATTTAACTGCTCGATTTTGACGGGTAACGTCACTAATCTCACTTAAGTTCATAATAAAATGGCGCGAGCACTGTATAAATTGGTATTTGAAGACAATACAGACGAAAACTTTATTCCCGTGTATCTGCCTCGTCGGATTAGAGAAAGAAATCATTATTGTGATGAATATGATGACACACACTTCTAAATACATTTCCGCATGTAAAAACAATCGGTCCATTCACTTTTATTGATACATCCACCGTCTGTACAGAAGTCACAGTGGTCTAGAGGTAAGATGCGTAGGTTCAACAAGTAGGAGTGGTTCGACGCTAACCACCTCCACAATTTTTTTATTTTCAAAATAATTTCGTGTAAGCATCTTTTATTCAAAAGTTATTTGATAAATAAGTTAAGTGTTATTTATGTATTACAGGAGCATTTAAATTAATTTTTTTCCTTATTGAATATACAACTACAAGGATTATTCCTTGTAATTTTACAAACATATACAGTGCTCTCCCCTGCAAAAATTTAGAGCTGGGTGGTTTATGAAACCAGCCGGGTTGATCGTGGAATAAGCTTGATGGTGTTGATTGGACTGTCTGTTTCTTAGCCGGGTGGTAAAGAAAACTAGCCGGGTGGGGCGCCCAGCAAAACTGGCCTGGGGAGAAACTGATATACTTTGTATTTTATTATGAGGACAACAATTGTAGCTTTAAAAAGAATTTCTTTGGTAACTGGGTTTCCAAAGATTTTCTTTGTAAAAGTACAAAACATTTTTTACAGTGTATGAGGTTCTGTTTAACGTCTGGTACTTTCAGGTTAGCAAAAAATTAACAGACGAGAAAATAATTAAACAATTGTGCGTAGATAAAACTTTTTGCATTTACAGCAATAAAATAATGTAAATTATATTTGCTGGATTATATTCCCCTGGTCTTTCTTTCTTTGCTCCAAAGTTACCCCTAGGGGTACCTAGCCCCCTAGCTGTATCCCCCCCCCTATACAGTATGATACAAACACTCCCTCCTACCCCCCAAGAACACTGTAACAAAGTTTCCAAATGAAATAATTCACAAACATACATTCAGAAATTTCTGACAAGTGTTTCGGTATTTCCGACACAATTAAGGCAACTCAGCTCACACAACCCATCTCTGGTAACTTGAGCTCGCTGTGTTGTTGGTGAAATGCACCTCTAACTTAAACTCAAATTTAGCTCTTCATTGAGTTCTGTTAATCTCGCTTTGTGGCAAAGTTAAACTTCGTTGGTGAAACTGGCCCTAAGTTAAATCCTTTGTATCGTTAATCCTGCAACTAGTTCCTGCCACACATAATTGGTACTAACTTACAAACTGTACCACCACCTGCCCAGTACCTATTCAATGTACTCATTACACTGGTCTCTCCGAGATGCTATTTCTTGTCATTCCTGCTCAACTCTGACATTCCTTAATCAACCATCACCTGTCTCTCAACAGGGCCATGCACTAGAATCAAATGTTACGTTTTGATAACTTGAGAAGCTACAGTTATCATTATTATAAATTTTTGGATTTTTGATAGCAAGTAAATATAAAGGTTAGGTCAATCATATTTTAGTTAATTGTGTGTTAAATATTCAATTTCTTAAACTTTTCCATAGGAGTAGCTAAAATTGATATTTACCTTTCTGAAAATGACACATCACCTAATGTAAACAATTACCCAAATTAACAATTAACATTGAAACGGCCAAGTTGTACAATCTTTTGCGGTTTGCAGCCGATTCTTACAGAATTGTACACAGATATTCCAAGATAAATTCGAATATACTTCCGCAATTGTTCGACCTATAAATTGACTACGTAAGCCTTAGGTGCTATACACCAGACTCAATTTTAAAAATATTTGCGTGTGATGTTTACCAAGTAATAAGGTGACACACTCGAATAAAACGAAATATTAGTATGTGAAATTGACGGCGAACTAATAAAACACTACGATAAGTGCTGTAAACAGCACACTGGCTTTATTACTGTCCCTTTCCACAGACTGTCAACCCTACCAAGCGATCATACATTACCTCAACAACATTATTAACTTCTTTGATGGAATCTACCATGTGTTGGACAATTTCTTCCGTGGATAATACTTCATACGGATAGTCGTCAACATCAGTCTGTCGTTCCCTTGCATTATTAGTCTCCACTTCCATGGCAAAGGTATCTTCCCCACTAGATTCGTTCCCAGAATCACCATCATCGTAAAGCGTTTCCTCTTCTGAATCCATGCTTAGCAAGATAAACACACTACAGAGAGTAACGTAGTTCTGAAATAATTGTAAAAGAAATCAATCACAGAATGCTGTCACTTGTACGATTTAAACAACAGGACTAGCGAACTACAAAGCTTACTTCACAACTCGCAACTTCCTTGTTCTTTCTCTGACGATGTTTTGCACATGACGTCAGTTTACGCCTGCCATACGAGATATAGCCAACACTATTTCATAAAAAATTATTACCTGTCTACGATTTCACCATAATAAGAAATCACTAAAATTAAGAAAATTAGACTGCAAATGAAACATATATTTTACTTAGCGTTCATTATATGAGTAAGTTATGAAAAAAGCTCAATAAGACCAAAGTTTGAAGTTATAAATTTATTATCCAACAGTATTGCGAGTTTTAATGATTGTTGGTAAACTGTTAAAGAGTAACATGGCGACGACCATGTTTGTTATTATTTTTGTTGTTGAAAAGGGAAAGCGTCGTTTGATGGGTATCACAGCTGTTGAGAGTCAGAGTAGTTTGAACTAGGACGCAAATTTTGAAATAGTGTGGCGATTAGATATGGGGGATGTTAAATTAGTTACAATTGCTGTGATAAGTATTAATGATAAAATGTTATGAAAATCAATAATGTCCATTCCAAATGTTGAAGGTTATACAATTGTGGGGAAAATAGGTTCAGGGACGTATGCAACTGTTTATAAAGCTTTTAAGAAGGTAATGTAATATTTATTTTGTTAAAAAAGAAAAAAAGTGTCAGTAAAGATTGTACTAGTGACTACTATTAATAATACTCAGGAGCCAAAGCACGTAGTTTTGGGCAGTAAAGGGGGCCGTGATGACCGAATGGTCAGACCATTCGCCTCCCACCAACGTTATCTGGGTTCTGTTCCCGGCGCGGTCGGTCCCCGATTTTCTCATATGTGACGGTGCCGCTAGTCGGCTGGTTTTCTCGGGGATGTCTCGTTTCCCCCGCCCTCTCATTCAGACTGTTCAATGCTTACATACCTTCACCAGCGCTAAAGACTTAGTTGTAGAGCGCTGACCAAAATCTCTCACTTGGGCAGTAAAAAAAATGCACGTTGTAATTCACGTGGCAAGTAGTAGGCCTATAATACAAAAGAAAATCCATTATTATTGGCCACAAACTAACAGTAACTTTTTATTTTTTTCTTCTCCCCTTTGTAAGTAGAATCAAATATGTACAAACACTACTACACTCTAAAGAGTAGGCCTATGTGCAATAATAACAACCAAAAATAGTAGGATTCAAATTAAATTTATTGATAACAGGAACTATGATAATGTTGAGAGAAGTGTAGTTATGCGCCTCTATATTAGATATAAAATCCAAACTGTACCTTAAGTCAGAGTATGTGTATTATTATACATAAACATGAGTGAATCAATGGTAAAGTGTTCTTGATTGGAATTATGTTAGTTTTACTATCCAGCACCTTTACATGTGTTCGAAAAGATAATCCAGCTAACAGTCTCAAGGCTGGAATTTGTAGAATGTGTAAGGGATTGGCAACACAGCCCAAAATAATAGACAAGTAGAAAAAATGAGAATGTGTGAATGAAAAGTAAATATTATTTTAAGTATTTAGATTGACGCCATGTCCGGTGAGAGTGAGGTAGGAACGGAGCTGCGTCGGAATGCTCTGGGCGCCACACGGTTAAGCGTGTAGCCGGCTCGATGGGTCTTGATCTGTTCATGCCGCCGTGCCCCTCTCTCACCTGGCGAGTCGGAACAGCTACGTATCAGGAAAAGCAGGGAGGACCTGGAGAAAACTACACCGTACATGGACACTTATGGGGCGGTCCACACCCCCATACCCTAGGCCTTAAGGTTGATCATGTGGCAAAAATTAAAAATTTTATATTTTTTTGGCATAGTGTTAGTTTTATAGACGTTACTTGTGAGTACATTTTCCACTTGTAGTAATTTTTTAGCTCTCATAGTTTTCCCATGGCGGCATGTCAAAGTCAGAATTTGTAAGTTACAGGAACATAGGTTTAACAAAAACCAAGTAACTTACTCGAATGAAATAATTTACACTGAAATTAGATATAAAGGGCACTATACTAAAAGATTTAAAAACACAAAATAAAGTAATTTTGTGTTTTTTAAAAATGGCCACAAATGAGGTAAATTTTCATCATTTTCGGTTTTTTTTTAAAAGTACAAAGGTATTCCATTATGTGTTTTTTAATCTTTTAGCATAGTGCCCTTTATATCTAATTTCAGTGTAAATTATTTGATTCAGGTAAGTCACTTGGTTTTTGTTAAACCTATGTTCCTGTAACTTGCAAATACTGACTTTGACATGCCGCTATGGGAAAACTATGAGAGCTAAAAAATTTCTATAAGTGGAAAATGTAGTCACAAGTAATGTCCATAAAATTAACAATATGCCAAGCAAATATAAAATTTTGAATTTTGGCCACGTGAACGCCCTTAAGCGAGCCAGTTCCAAATGACGAAACAAAGTAAAATACTGGACCGGATAGTTGCACACGCGCGTTACGTTTCTCGCTGGACGAATCAGAGTCCCGAAGCACACCACGTCTCTCTCGTTCCGTCCATCACGGCCGCTGCTTCCAGACTCCTTCTTCATGCCCTGGTAGAGGGGGGGCAGCAAAGCCATGTGTCCTGCACTGGCAGATGGCCGGGATGGCAGGTGTCACACGTCGGTGTCAAGTTCACACATGCCCTGCCACCGTCACTGATCTGCCACACACACTCAAGTATCGCACATCTGCCATTACCAACCAGCGCACACTTGCTTCTGACACACTCTGCAAACTCCTGCCGCGACCAGGTGCAACTCCACCTGGCCTGTGTCCTGGTACGACGACAAGATATGACATAGCCCTATGCTGCAATCTGTGAAGCACTCAGTGCCTAGTGTGTATTTTCTTTTTGATGTGATCTACATCATAACTCCAAGACAATGTTTCATCTAGGCTACATCCAAACCTAAGAACTTGTAGCTGTTGACACTTCCAATAAGTTTACCATGACTTAATAGTAAGTTAATATTGCTGTCGCCATTTAGTTATATTATGATAACTTATGGAAAATTACATATTATTTAGTTTTGTCAATATGGGAAGGGCGAGACTGTACTGCGGCAACCTGTACTCGCCCTCGCCAGCACCTTGACTACTATCTGCTCGTCTGCAGAACACAAGCTCTTAACTCGGTATATAGGACACATGGGTTCGAAAAAGGTCTTAACACAAGCTAGCAGCTCACGGTTCCAGCACACCAAGTTAACTCTTAATACTAGAAGAAATAGAAACGTTTGGCTTAATTATTTCTTCAATTTACTGTTCCAAAGTTAAGTGCTTACAACGTGCTTGTTACATAGACGCAGTGCGCTCGACCTACAAAATTATGCTAGCAATAAATGCTTATTCAAACGCCCTAATATTCACATCAGTGTTCTCCCCAGCACAAATTTAGAGCTGGGTGGTTCATGAGACCAGCTGGGTGCATCGTGGAATAAGCTTGATGGTGTTGATGGTAATATCTGTTTTTAAGCTGGGTGGCAGAGAAAACTAGCCGGGTAGGGCGCCCGACAAAATGGTCCTGGGGAGAACACTGCACATATTAAAGCCAGGCATGGCTTAACATCTGCAAAAACTTGGCCTACCACGCCGATGCATGGCGATATATTTCACCACGTGGTAGCGTGGTGCTGCCTCGCGCACGTCCGCACACCTTGACCTCCCAGCTAAGATAGTCTCTCGGGGTCCAGCGGCCTCGGCCAGCGAGTTCGCCGGAACTTGCCCAGGCCAGCCACTTCCGGAAACGCACGTGCGCAACTCTTGAGAGCACCCCCTGTTGTTTTGCTTGCGATCTCTTACCAGAAATTACCAAACAGCCTTAAAATACAGATTACGGGCAATACTCCCCAAATATCAGTTACATTTACGCTCTCACTAGTTGCATTTTCACAGTTTGGCCTGTACCCACAGTTGGCACTTCTTCAGGCCGCCATGTTCCTTGCACTCTTTGGACAATACATATATACAAATGGACGTTTACAAATAGCCTTTCCCGGGAAATTTGAACAAACAACATCTTTCATAACACTTAAATGCCTCTGGGGTGCTCTCATTTACCTGAATCAAGGCAAATAAACAGCTTAATGGTTCGGCCCACCGCACGTAATTAGATTAACATTTAATTACAGTGTACTTAGGTTTATTACCAGTTTAGAGTTCATTATTTTAGGTCTTCTTTCCATGGTCTTGTTGAACAATCGCAGTTGTTCAGTCCAGGTTATTTATATACATTTATCCTATCTTAACACGTGTCCCTTTAACTACCCCCACCATGGGTACTTTTGATGCACTGATACCAGTAAGCCGGGCAATCCACCATGGGCATGGCTCTTATCATTGCTAGTTACAAACCCAAACACACTATAAAGCATTGAGAGGTCCTATTATGCCCATACTGACGCCAGGGAAGGAAAGGAGGCTCACCCCATAATTTACAGAGACATGTTTAGATTTAGCACTAAACCTGAAGACTTATTGAGAAACAAAAAAAAAAAAACTTTAGAACAAACAAAGATGGGTAGGCCCGGCCAAGTGCCTTACAACCCCCCAGAAAGATTCGTCAAGGCCGCCCCTGACGGATCTTTCTCATGACAGAAAGTAATCCCGCCGTTGAGGTCAGTATGTGAATTAGAAGTCCTGTGTCCCGTCTCTTACGGACTGGTTCTAAGGTATACCTCGCGATGCTTTACCTTGCCCGAGGCTAGGGCACAGAAAGGAAACACAAACAAAACTATTTATCCTAGTTTACAAAACATCCCGAAGGACCACAATGAACTACAATGTCATAAACAACGGTCCTCAACCCTTTTTAGCCACTGCTTGGGGCTTAGCGTCTCAATTGGTCACACTCTATACAAACTTTACCATGACCCGTAAACAATTACACAAACACTAAACAAAAGAAAGGAAACAACTTCTAGGTTTCCTGGCTGTACCATACCAGCGGTACCTGTTGCCCATTCAGGGATGGCAAAAATCGTGTTTTTTTAAAAAAATACATTTAAACAGTTTTTTTTAGTTTTAAACAGTTTTTTTTGTTTAAAACATAAACATCAGTGATGGCCTCCACTGGCCTTGGTCCGTACAGCCACAACAGCATGAGACGTATTCGGGAATCTCCGACAGTTGTTCGGGAGTTTTCGTACGTTTAAGGCAAACGAGTAAGGGACAAATCGAGACAATTACAATGCAACGGAAAAGACAACCGAGTTGCAACTTATGAAACCAAAAAATTCTTTATATAAACATTTCGAAAATTGATTTTGTAAAGTAAGAACTTGGGTTTCTAATATTTATGTTGTGTTTAACATGTTATCAGAAACATTACCTGTAGGCCCGAACGTCATGTACAAACTAAATACATTTTTCAATATTGTGATAATATTTTAGGAAACCGCCCGAACGTAATGTTTGTGTTAGTTTAAATTTAAAAATTGGTGTATTAACAAAATACGATTGATATAATTTATTTTGCATAAGTGAAAAAGTGTGTGTTAAGTTTTCTACATGTAGGAACTATAGTACACATGCATCATTGAAGTAAAATGTGAAATTTTATTAAGTAAAATAATTATATGTGTGTTTTAAACAACCTTGAAAAAAACATGTTTTAAACTATTTGTTTTAAACGATGGAAATGAAATAGTTTTCAACAAACTCGTTGTTTTAAAACAGTTTAAAACAACCTGTTTAAAACATTTGGTTTTAAACATGCCAACCCTGCCATTCATTGACTCATTACAAAATACATTTACACCTGCCTTTTTTTTTATTTTTCTATGTGCACCATTGCGCCAGGTCATTGCTCGTGCAATCCAGTACAGTTCTCCCGCGGTCAGCCAAAATGCTGCTACTATAACAGCCTGGCCCCCTCGTCTTTCAATTGTTTAAAGGGCCTCAACAAATATGAGTTATACACCCCTTTAATAATTCGATCCTCCATGCTAACCAACTCCCAGGCGTTCAGTCCGGCTGCTCGTGATATAATGAAAGGCCCATCGTACAACAAAAATAGCTTTTTGGTCTCTTTCTTAATAAATTGGCTGCGCTCGGCGACTCGAAGTAATACCAACTCCCCAACTCTGAACTGTGATTGGCTTGACGCCTGTCGCTTACTTCTCCTCTCCGCGTCCATCCTCAATTTTTCCTTTACGCTATTCGTCTTTACCTCGACTGACGGCCTCACTGAAGGTGGAAATGCTATCTTAGCTGCAAGCGGTTCTCGCAGTTCAATGTTTTCCGTCAGCTCCACTGGTGCAAACCCCGTACTACCATGCACGTGCATGTTCAACAATTCATTAATTACCGGTACAGCTTCCGCCCAACTGCTGTATCGTTTGTGGCAGTAGGCCCTTAACAAGCGCCCAATTTCCCTCATGCCTCTTTCCACTGGATTACTCTGTGGGTGGCGCACCGATGAATATACTACGTCAATACCATTCCACAACATCTCCCAGCGGTACTCGTTGGCCGTGAACTGGGTTCCAAGGTCACTCAAAATGTGCCACAGCTTGCCACAATTTGGAAAATGATCATTCATTAATCGATTGACACACGCCGTCGCAGTTGCGCGCTTTAGTGTGTAGCATTTAACCAATTTTGTGAACACATCCAACACCACCAGTAGATGCTGCACCCCTCCCCTTGACTTGGGTAAAGGACCATACAGGTTTATTGCGACCAGATCTAGTGGTCCTTCTGGTATGATTGCTTTCCAAGGTCCCTCCCAGTTTCGGTTGGGAAACTTGGTCTTTTGACATAACTCACAACAGCTAACATATTTCCTAACACACCTTGACATGCCATGCCAGTGATAGCTCGACTGAAGTAGCAGGAATGTTTTCTTCTCCCCAAAGTGGCCCGTGGGCTTATGCACATGCATGACCAAATCTGGTACCCAGGCCTTACGGACACAGATTCTCCACCCCGCCACGTCTAGGCCTGCCTTGCGGAACAGAATGCCACTGCTGATGCATTACCACTCGAACAACTTGCCGATCGCGGGGTCACATACATCCGCCACTGGGTCTTCTAGCGTCTCGAAAATCCCTCTCCACACTACGTCCTCTCTCTGTGCCATACCAATATTAGGGAGCCTCCTAGCCAGGTTTTCGTCCTGCTCTACCGTAATTTTGGCCATTTCTAGTCCTGCCCTAGGTTTCTCTTCCATGACCACTACATCTCCCTCCAGTACAGTTCTGCTCAACAAATCTGCATCACTATTTGTTTGCCCAGATATGTATTCAATGCGGAAATGGAACTCTTGTAGCGCTAAACACCACAGGGTTAATCGACTGCCCATCAGCCGACATGATTGCAAGAAAGAAAGACTGTGGTGGTCAGAGAGGATTACTATTTTGTGGCCCAACAAGATATTCCGCCACTTGCTTAAACCCCACACAACAGCCAGGCATTCCCGTTCTGTCACGGTGTAGGCCCACTCAGCTGCTACGAGTGACCGACTTGAGAAGGCAATCAGCTTTTCCTATCCGTCTTCGCCTCTCTGCACCAACTTAATACCTAAAACATAGCCTGACGCATCCCCGTACATGAAAAATTCCTCACCAAAATCAGGGTACCAAGTTACACACTCCTGGGTAAACGCTCGCTTAGCAGCCACAAAACTAGCCTGACACTCACCGGACCACAATCATTTTACCCCGTTTCTCAGTAGGCACAACAAGGGCGTAATTATCGTTGCAAAACGCTCCGCGAATCTCCTATAGAAATTACATAGGCCTAAAAATGCCCGCAATTCCTTTGCACTACGTGGTGTTGGGAAACTGTGGATCAACTCTACCTTTTCCGGGTCAGGCCTAATTCCTTCTGCATTAAGGACGAATCCCAGAAACTTGACTTCACTTCTCAAAAATGCCGACTTCCTTAACTTAAGGGTAAGACCTACTTTCCTAAGCCGGGTGAACAGGCGCCTTAGTAAGTCCATATGCTCCTCAAAACTAGGGCTTACTATTAACAGATCGTCAACATAAGTGTGTATTACGGCTGCTAATTCTGGACCCAAAGATGCTTCCACCGCCCTGCAGAATTCTCCTACGCTGTTGGTCAGTCCGAACGGTAAAACACAGAATTGGTAGCTTTTCCCACGGTACAGGAATGCAGTGTATTTCCTGTCATTAAGATGCAATGGTATTTGCCAAAACCCTTTATTCAGATCCGTTGTGCTGATAAATTTGGTGTCATGAAACGCAGCGAACAAGTCATCCGGCTCCCCCGGTGATTGGCGATCAGGAATTATTCTTTAATTGACACCCCTCGCATCCACGCACACCCTAACCGTACCATCACGTTTCCGCACGCACACTAGCGGGTTAACATAGGGGCTGTTTTCCCGCTCAATGACCCCACTTGCTACCATCTCCTCTATTTGTTGGTCGACTTCGTCCCTGCATGCCCAGGGAACTGGGTATGTCCGCTGTTTGAAAGGTGTGTCGTCGCTAACTGGTATTCTTGCTTCGTATTTACTAGTTCGACCTAATTTCTCGGAAAATACGTCGCTGAACTCATTGATCAACTTCCCCAAATCACCCCTTTTCTCCGGGTCAGCCATCTGGCACTTCCCTAACACCTCCTCCAACTCGATCGTCCACTGATTTTCCCTGCGCACATCTACATATCCTATGACTGCCTCAGGTGTACTAACCCACGCCATTGTACTTTCCGCGCCCTCTAGGTCGGCTTCGCAAACCAAATCCACACGTAGCGACTTGTGCGCCCGATGCCACTTCGCTGCTTTCCTTAACATAGGTAATTCCTCTCTGCCGAACCAAATCACACCCTTAGTAAAATCAACTGCTACTTTGGCCTCCTGCATGACATCCGTCCCCAAAATTATGTCTATAGTTAGCAGTGGAACAATTAGACAAACCACCTGGTGCTTCCTTCCGCCAAATTCGATTTCAATAAACACTTGCTCATTGACATTCTTACCTTTCCCTTTTGTCGCACAAATGATCGTCAGCTGCGGCACAGGTAGTGTCGGAAATTTGATTTCGTCCTCCCTTAGAGTGTTATGCAGCTGCTGCGATATCGCGCAAATTTCTTAACCACTGTCGAATAATACCTCAAACTGTTTGTTCCCTATCACACCACATAACTCAGGCACATTTACTAGATCGACCTCTTGTTCCTCCTCCCCTAACAGAAACTCATGTTCCTCTGTCATGGTGGTCACCACTTTCTCTCCCCCTTTTATCTTGGTCACGCTGGTCACACCACCTATGCCGCGCGACCGCTGGTGTTTCCCTGCATCTCACCCCTACTAGTATCCCGGCCATCCGACCACAGCGGTGGGCGAGTCTGACTGCCGTCAGCTGGCCCCCCCCCCCCTGCCTGGTGTTGTCAAACAGTGGCGGCCGCCGCTGGCCCTCACTCTGAGTATTGCCCTGTGCGCGACTTCCGTCATTTTGTCCTGACCCCGAGTGATCATCGCGATGACTGCCCTGGTTCAGGCCTGACCGTCCCATGCCTCCTTGTTCACGAGACCTCCCTTTTCCTGGGTTACTATAGTAACCGACCGTCACGTGCTGATAACCGCCGCGTCTACTACCGCCCCGCTGCCATCGGCCACGCCAGACCCCGGCAGTATCTCCCGCGCGATAGTCACGTCCGTGATTGTGATCATCTCGCCCAGCTTCGGCGCCCCGCTCGTTGTAATGCGCCTGTTCCTTGCGCATCCCGTGCCTAATTTCTTCTCGCATTTCGCCTAGCTGGTCTAATTCCATTAACACGTGCCTAAACTGCGCAATTGTTTTAATTTCTTTACCAACTAGCGAGCGACGTACCTCCAGAGGCGTGTGCGTGTAAACAAGCGTGATAATATCCGTCTCATTCATCGGCTGGTCATAGTAGCTTGCTCCATATCCCCACCTGACACATTCCTTAGTACAGCGCGGCCCTATCTTTGCCCTGCGCGCATGCATACCAATACTCTCTTAGGAAACTATCCTCAAACTCTGTAAAACTGCTGATCTCCCTTCCGTACATCGCCAACCAATTCTCACACCTGCCTGTCTGAGAGTGCTTGGCCACGAACACTCTCTCCGGTTCATCACATTCATATACGCTAAAGAAGTCCCGCAACCGCGCTATGTGTCGACGTGGGTGTTCTCTTTCGCCCCCTCTGAACTTAGGTGTGGCTTGTTCACGATACATCCGACTCATGGGCATCGTATTCCTGATACCGTCAATACAGGCCCCTTTATTATCGTTATTATTCGTGATCTTAGTCTCGAGCCCCTCAACTCGTTTCTTGAGCTCCGCCATTTCCTGCCCACATTTATTTACTTTTCCCTCGCAACTCACTACCATGTTTTCAACCATAATTATGCGGTCCTGAGCTCACCGAGCCTTTTCCAGGTGCTCCCGTATTTTTGCGTTTATTGACTCCTTCGTGGATGCTTGCTCCTGCTTAAGCCAGCTAGTGCCTCTCATACTGCTATCTCGCTTGCCCCTACGATCTCCCTAATTTGCGTCATTTCCACTTTAACTTCCTCAACTGCCCTTTCTCGCTCTTCTCGCAGGTTCCTAGCCACTGCGCCTAACTCTTCCCCTATCTTTCTCTCGAGCCGAGCCTGACATTCCTCGACCTTACTCCCGATGCTGCCGGCTAGTTATGCGTTTGCACTTTGTATAATTTTCATCGTTATTCCCCAGTTAAAATGTTTCGGCATAAGATTTTCTATTTCTCTGTCCCAAACTTCCCCTTTTTCACTTCCCTCCGTACTCGAACCCCCATCTCCTACGCTCTCTACCACTTCCCTGTGGCGATTTACTACCCTAGCTGCATCGCGTGCCTCACATACTCCCCGTCACCCCCCAGATTACGTAAATTTTCTGCCGACATACCTCCCGTTGCAACACTCTACTACGCTTGTACACGGCCGCCCCTGGGTTACCACGCGCAAAGCCACGCGCGCATGGCAAGCAATAATAATCAGACTTGGCACGCTTTTGCGGCAAATAGGGAGTGATGGTGACGCACGCCCCACAAACAACAAATAACGAGCCATACACATGTAAACAAACTCAGCATGTTGTTGCTACTAACAGCGAGTGATGATAACCACGCTCCACAAACAACAAATAACGAGCCATACACATGTAAACAAACTCAGCATGTTGTTGCTACTAACAGCGAGTGATGATAACCACGCTCCACAAACAACAAATAACGAGCCATACAC